>JAYJMF010000021.1:4251081-4266947 GCA_036873715.1 Salvia sclarea | reverse complement strand
ATGGACATAACGGACGGCGAAATAAACGACGTCGTTTCTATTTAACTAAAACGACGTTGTTTCTCTTGAAATAAACGGAATATTAGAGGTCAATCAAGAGAGATGAGTTGTCCCAGAACACGCCCGCTCTGTTCAGCTCTAATATTTGTTTATTTAAAGAGAATCGGTGTCGTTTTAGTTAAATAGAAATAACATTGGTTATTTCGTCGTCCGTTATGTCCATGTAGACATTTCTGTCCTCCACATCAGCTCCAATTTCACCGGAAGTTTTATGTGTGTGAAAAAACAGAACGTGATGAGGTGTATTTACAAAAAGATTTAAAGTCATGTGCAAAACCAGAATTTGGCTAAAGTTCGTGTATTTTGGCGCAATTACCCCATTTAATTAATATAGAGAATAAACAAATCACATTTTAGATTAAATATTTAGTTTCAAGATTTTGCAATTTGAATAAAATTTATGAGTAATATGAGCAATGCATTGTGCAAATCAAGCTCATCTTCAAATAAGAAGGAAGGTGTTTGATGATGTAAGTGGTTCATAATATTGATATAAATAAGAAATAGATATAGTTATAATTCAATACATGACTTCAAATTGTACATGACCTTATAGTCATTATCAATTTTTATAGAGATAAGCTTTATTTTTTATTCTAATATAATGTTTATGTTTACATATAATAGTTAAGGACCTATACCGAGAAAGAAGAAAGTTGTACATGCGAAATGTAAATGAAATGCAAGTGATTGGAAAAGTATGTAAAATATTATTTCAAGATATAAATATATAGTTAATACTCCCTCCGTCCCATTGATATTGGGGAAATACATAGATAAAACATATATTTTTATTCATTCATATTGTTTTATCTATTCAGGTTCATCTATACAAGAATTAAAAAATGTGTCTAATTGTATTCATTGTGGTGCTAGAAGATTTGAATACGAACCTCCTGCTTTTTGTTGCGATAATGAAAAAGTTAAACTCGCAATATTTTCCGAAGTACCTGATGAGTTGTATATGTCTCAATCAAAAGAAACTATTAATTCTCGTAGGAATATTCGTGCATCTAATAGTATATTCTCATTTATTTCGTTTGGTGTAAAATTGGATAAAGAACTCGCATCTGCAAGACGAGGAGTCTATTCTTTTCGAGCACAAGGAATGGTTTACCATAATCTTCAAGTATTGATTGCACAAAATACAAATCCTGATTTTTTTCAACTATATTTTTATGATACCCAATGTAAGATTTAGAATAAAACGAACATAATGCAAGATCTAAATATATAAGAAACAACCCATATGCAAAAGGAAAATAGGTCACATATTATTGGTACGAGACTATTTGTTAAGAATAATAGTTTCTATTTAATAATATTGTATTAATGTTAATTTGAATAGCGATCAAAATATAGTTGTTTAAGGATTGACTTTCCTGCCCATATTGCTTACTACATCAGTAGTGGGCAATCAACTTGGGCCCACGGTGGATCAAGGTGCAATTCTGCTACATGTTGGGTTAATAGTGTTTCGTGTTCCCCAACTTTTAGTATTTTCCAAAATATGTCTCAACTTACATTTTTCATAATAGTCACCATCTTTACACTTTTTTCATAATATGTCCGCATTATAATCCGGCGAGAGAATAATGATTGGAGTCTTACGCGAGTCTTTTTTCCCACATCAACAATCAAAACAATTTCGTGTTATTGAGTGTAGTTTTATCCAAATATCCAACGAAATTTAAATTTTATATTTTGAAGAAATATAAGACCATCTATAACCCATACTTTACAGTAGCTTATTTTACAGTAGGATATTTGTTGCTCCAATCTAACACCAAACACAAACCTAAAATAAGTTTTCTCATCTTTCTCTTTCCTTCAAACCTATATTTGAGTTGACACTATTCAAATACTCAAATCACTATTTCAAAGTTGGTGGTTGTAAAATTATAAAAATTTGTCTCGAAGGAATATATAAAGAATATTCTTTTAAATTTTATGTTCAGAACCTTTTAGTTTTTTGAGTATGCGATTTTTGTCCATGTTATATTGACTATAATTAGATACTTTGTTTTATTAAAAATTAGTTTTTCTTTTCGCCTATAGACTCTTTTACAAAATTGATGTTTACACGATGCCTCTCCAAAATAAATAAGTTACAACTTCACATATTGATGCTAAATATTTAGTAATTGATTTGAAATTATTTAATGATAATTAGAGAGAAATTAAGAACGAATATTTAATTTACTTATTGTTAACAGTATTATTTTATATAATAAATTAATTATACATGTTAAAATTGACATGATAGACGTGTGCAACGCACGTCCTCTTAGCTAATACTCCATAAAATAAGAAAATTTGTGACATACGAGTTTATTAGGAGATGTCACTGAAGTTCGAATTTGACGTTAATTTTAGTTGTTAAATGATGTGATTCCCGTTTACTATTTAAATGTCACAAACTTGAAGCAGTAGTAGACTAGAATCCAATCAAACTCACTTCATATGACATTTATTGCATATTAAAAGGAACACAATCATGAATATGATGTTCCAATTAAGAATTTTCAATAAACCCTACATTCTTGAAATTCTTATACTATAAATTTCCATTTGGTTTGGCCTATAAACATCGACTCATCTACATAGGTTGCTTATTTCTCGTGACGCTTTTCCTATATACGAACATTACGCAGCTTTCACCTTTAACAAAAACTCCCACAATCTCTCTCTCTCTCTCTCTCTCTCTCTCTCAAGTAGTAGTAATAGTGTAGTAGTATCAGTATCACAAAACACCTGACCCGTGAAAAACCAATTTCCCAAACACAGCAGCCAGTCTTTTTTCATCATCTGCGTTTTTCTTCTGTCCAAGGAACTATCTTTTTCTCTGCTGCAAAACTTGCACTTCTAAGTTTAAAGCCTTTTCAATCTTTGTTTATTTCTACCAAAACTGCTGCTTTTCTTGTTTCGGCTTTACATTTTTCTGGTCCTCGATTTCATCTATAAACTACTCTTGCATATTATTCATCACTACAAAAGCGCTCTCTCTTTTGTTTGTTTCTGAATTTCAGTTCCTATTTTCCACCAAAGTTGTTGCTTTTCTTTCTTGTTTTTGACCCTTTTCTGCATTTTTTGGGGGTGGCTGTCTGTTGATCAAGATTCTCTTAAAATTTTCAGTTTTTGTTTTCTCTTTCAGAATTCCTTCACTTTCAACTTTACTAGAAATGGGCAGCCCTGAAAAGGTGGAAATTCTTGAATTTTTTATACCTCATGGCTTTTCAAGGTTCAACTTTACTGGAAATCTGTCTTTAACCTGTGAGTGACATTCCACCAAAGTAATGCCGTTCATGAGCAAAAACTTGACAGAAAGATTAAATTTTTTTGCTGCCTTTGTTGTGGCTTCTTTGGTAGAATAGATAATTTCAAAAAATATTTTTTCAAAATTGAAGGCAACCCAAAAGATGCCATTATTCAGTTTGTTGAGCATTTTGCTTTTTGGGTTGCTCTCAAGGTCTCAACTTGTGAATACCCAGATCATGAATGACCAAGCTGCATTACTAGCAATTGGGAAAGAATTCGGGATTTCTATGTGGAACGGGAATATCTCTGATTACTGCTCATGGCCTGGCATTTCTTGCAGCTCCAATAATTCAATTGTGGAAAGGCTTGATCTTTCTGGTCATGGACTGCAAGGTAATCTCACTCTCATCTCTGAGCTCAAATCACTCAAATGGCTTGATCTTTCAGACAACAATTTTAATGGCATGATTCCACTTGCTCTTGTGAATTTATCTGAGCTTGAGTTTCTTGATTTATCGTCCAATGCCTTTGAAGGGTCGATTCCTGTAGAGTTTGGTAGGCTTAGGAATCTCAAAGCATTGAATCTTTCGAGTAATTTAATCAACGGTGTGATCCCGGATGAGCTTGAGAGCTTAGAGAAGTTGCAAGATTTGAGGTTGTATTCGAATAGGTTGAGTGGCAGCATCCCTTTTTGGTTAGGGAACTTAACTAGTTTGAGAGTCTTTACTGCCTACGAGAATGCATTGAGTGGTGTTATCCCTCATAAGTTAGGGTTAGTTAGTGAGCTTAAGTCGTTGAACCTGCATTCGAACTATTTGGAGGGATCGATTCCTGAGAGCATTTTTGCAATGCAGAAGCTAGAAATTCTAGTCCTGACTCAGAATAGGTTGAGTGGATATATCCCTGAGGCAATTGGAAAATGCAGAGGCCTTTCAAGTGTTCGGATTGGTGACAACAATTTGAGTGGAGGGATTCCTAGAGAGATTGGTAATATAAGTAGCCTCACCTATTTTGAGGCTAACAACAACAATCTCTCGGGTGTCATTGTGATGGAGTTCTCAAAATGCTCAAATCTCACGCTGCTTAACTTAGCCTCAAATAGCTTCTTTGGGACTATACCATTGGAGTTTGGCTTGTTGAGCAATCTGCAGGAGTTGATTGTGTCTGGGAACAGCTTGTTTGGAGATATCCCAACTCCGATTTTGAGGGGCAAGAATCTGAACAAGCTTGATTTGAGCAACAATGGATTGAATGGCACTATACCTGAGGCTATCTGCAATGCTTCAAGATTGCAGTTCTTGCTGTTGAGCCAGAATTCGATAAGAGGGGAGATTCCACGCGAGATTGGCAACTGCACTAAGCTGCTCGAATTGCAGTTGGGGAATAACCATCTGACAGGACCTATCCCTCCGGAGATAGGGCGTATCAAGAACCTGCAGATTGCATTGAACTTGAGCTCCAACCGTCTCCTTGGGCAGCTGCCCGAGGAGCTAGGGAGGCTGGATAAGCTGGTCTCTTTGGACGTGTCGAGCAATCAGCTTAGTGGGAGCATTCCATCAGCATTGAAAGGGATGATGAGTTTGATAGAGGTTAACTTCTCCAACAACCACTTCAGTGGCCCAATACCCTCGTTCATACCGTTTCAGAAGAGCTTGAATTCGAGCTTTCTTGGAAACAAAGGGCTATGTGGCGAGCCTCTGAGCATTTCTTGTGGCGGTCTGAATGATTCTGCTAATGATGCTTACCATCATAAGGTTTCTTACAAGATCATATTAGCTGTTATTGGTTCAGGTTTGGCTGTCTTCGTGTCTGTGACCGTGATTGTTTTGCTGTTTATGATGAGGGAGAGGCAGGAAAAGGCTGCCAAAGATGCAGGCATTGCTGAAGATGATGAAGCTAGTGCAAATCCAGTGATCTTAGCAGGAAATGTGTTTGTTGAAAACCTGCAGCAGGCAATAGACTTCGATGCTGTTGCACGAGCAACCATGAAAGAGTCGAACAAGCTGAGCATGGGCACGTTCAGCACAGTGTATAGAGCAGACATGCCTTCCGGGATGACTCTTTCTGTTAGGAAGCTGAGATCGATGGACAAAACCATCGTCAACCAGCGGAGCAAGATGATAAGAGAGGTCGAGAAGCTAAGCAAGCTATGTCATGACAACTTGATGAGACCAATAGGGTTTGTCTTGTTTGAAGATGTTGTGCTGCTGTTGCATCGGTATTGTTCCAATGCGACGCTGGCTCAGTATCTCCACGACTCGACCAAGAAACCGGATTGGCCGACGAGGCTCAACATTGCGATTGGAGTGGCTGAAGGGTTGGCATTCCTCCACCATGTGGCTATCATCCACCTTGATATCTCTTCTGGCAATGTGGCTCTGGACTCGAACTTCAATCCGTTGGTCGGGGAAGTGGAAATCTCGAAGCTTCTAGATCCGTCCAGAGGGACAGCAAGCATCAGTGCTGTTGCCGGTTCATTTGGTTACATCCCTCCTGGTACCTCCATTTGCATCAAACACTCTTTATCAATCAATCATTTCATGTTATCTCTTTATTGACACTTTTTAACTTCTTTGACAGAATATGCTTATACAATGCAAGTCACAGCACCGGGCAATGTCTACAGCTATGGAGTTGTGCTGCTCGAGATCCTCACGACTCAACTACCCGTAGACGAGGCTTTTGGCGAAGGGATCGATCTGGTGAAGTGGGTGCACACTGCTCCTGGACGAGGCGAAACTCCTGAGCAGATTCTTGATGCAAGGCTAAGCACTATATCATTTGCTTGTAGGAAAGAAATGCTAGCAGCCCTGAAAGTAGCTCTGCTCTGCACCGATAGCACGCCTGCGAAACGGCCTAAGATGAAGAGCGTCGTTGAAATGCTTCAAGAAATCAAGCAAGAGTAGAACTGATTCTCTTCCATGATCCCAGAACACAATGTGGAAGAACAATCCCTTTCACAGTTTGCTGGGAACAACGATCATTAGCTTCTTCAAAAGAAATTACGTGAACTGAAGATGTATTGTTTATGGGTAATGATGGAGGGGCTATTAGGAAGATCAAGCTGCAGCATTGTGCTATTGCAGAATCTACCATTGTTGTATTGGCTCCAATATGATTCTTGTGGAAATATGGCTGCACATTTGTATGAGAAGTTGCATTTCTTCCTCGGTGTCTTTGATATCGAGAAGAATAATTTATTAAAAATTCATCATCCCATTCTCCTTTATTTTTCCTCATTGATTGCTTTGCAAAATTGCCAAAAAAATGTCGGAAACGAAACTACACTTTGATTAAAATTGTAAACAACTGCCTCAAAAGCATGATTACAGCAATGATTTTTTCAACGATGAGATAATTCCGGAAATATGTCAAGCATACAATAATTATTAAAAAAAACTCTGAAGTATAAAATGGAGATCTACACTCGATAGCGGTGCTGAACCAACCAGAATAATTCCAACACAAGATTCATTCTACAAATTGTATGCTTCAATGATTAAAGCCCAAGAGATGTTTATGATGGGGTAAAAGGGTATGGATCCATAATAAGCGCATTTACTCGTCAAGGCTAGCTTTGACAATGAAGTTTTGACGGCTGATGGGGTTCATCACCACTGGGGGACCAGCAGTTCGCGGCCATGCTTGCATCTTTTTGTCAGTCGCCAGCCACCATTCTTTGTTCGACACAGTTGAAGGAATAGAACCTAAGGTCGAAATGCAATTCGTTAATGGACTGCCAGAGACACTTATGAAGAACTTGATTAAAAGGGAAGTACAAACCTCCAAAAATCTTGTGGTCAGAAATCAAAGTGTCGCATACATATGCAATAGCAAGCGATCCCACAAAGGCAGAAACGATGTATTTGCCCGACATTTTTCACTCCCAAAGCTGCAAGTTAAATCTAGTGAGAACAAGTTATCCATGATGGTAACCTTATGAATAGACAAAAATATATGGTTGAAGTAGTATGAAAAACACAGATGGAGATTATTTGAAGGAAGCATTTCATCTGCTGCATATGTTACGAGAGATTCGACACTTGTATTTCTAAACTCGCCAATCCACATAAAGCCTCAGATAAGAGAATGCAGATAGTTGAATTGAGTTGGAAGCCAATCTACGTTTTCTAGATATAACACATATGGCATGAACAAACCACTTGACAGGCTAAACAATAAGCAGAAAAAAGATACAGGCAACGACAATAAAACTGAAAGTCACAACACTACCTTGACGACTTGAACCTAAGAGTTTTGTGAAGATTCAGTACAATGAGATCACTGTGCTGAATGAAAGAACAATAGTTTTTCAATAACAGAAGACGCAAGGAATTTCTGAAGGGAAACATAGATAGTAAACCTACTCAGGCAAAGGCTTAAAATCTAATCTATCTAGAGCAGAGTTGAAGAACTCAGAGAGAAACGCATTTAATATTTACAGTAAACATGCAAGGGAAATTACAACATATCCATTAACTCTAGCAACTAGCCTTAGAAACAATATATTGCTTTGTCCAGTGAAAACAAAACATCGAGTCACTTCCCAATTACAAGTTTAAATACGAGCTAACACTTACTTGTTCCACCTTCATAAGTTGAAACAAAGCACACAAAATATTCCTAATTCATCAAAATAAACAAACCTTATCGGAAATTCGAACTGCAACATAGCACAACACACACCCATGCCAATAGGCTTATTCTTTTCCATTTTAATTTAATACAACAATAATCAGAATGTACATACAATCAACAGCAATAACCCAGAAGACCAATAAGCGATCCCACATTACCACAAGCAAACGCGAAATAATAGACCTAGAATCCATCACACCAAAGCCCAAATCCAAATCAAATTCTCACCGACGAGCTCTAAGTTCACAAATTTAACTAGAAATTAATATGAAACTAATTAAAAAGGAGCAAGCCACAATCACCGAAATCTCAGTTATGAAAAAAAGAAAGTAAATTAGAAACCCTAATTTCCCGATCTAGATTATTCACAAAAAGAGATAAACGACGGCCTACACACAAGACACGCATAAGCGCGGAGAGAGAGAGAGAGATCTTACGCAAAGGACGCAGCGACTTGTGGAGACTTGAATCTTTCAGGTATAGAAGAATGGTGAATTGAGTCTTTGACTGTATATATGATATATCTGGATGTTTCGAAGCGACGGCGTCGTTTTACCTCACAAATCTTTTCCACACTGTCGTTGTGTTATGGGTGCTCCCATTTTCGACCCGGTTTTATTTTAAATATAACCAGTTTACATTAGCATTACTATTTTTAAATCAAATAAATGTTTTTTATATATTTATTTCTCCATTTGAACTTGTACAGTTCTTAATTGTCTTATGGTCATCATCAAGGAATTATTTACGGCTTGCAAAAGCATCAAATTCGTAAACCATCCCACATGTGAATATTAGATTAGTCTGAGCAACAAATACATAAGCTCGAAATATCTAATTCAAAAACATATGATTACACCAAAACATGTAGCACTTTTTTCTTCTTCACGTACAAATTTGCACTAGTTATAATCACAATACGTAGAAAAAAATGAATAGATATACATTTTCTCGTCGGAATAAATGAAAAAATTATAGTGAAAGATTTAAAAGAAAAAATGAGCTTTGCTTTTGTACAAGAGAAGGGTCTAAACTAGGGAAGAAAAAACTAGTAAAGCCACACATGATCTTGCTAAATATCCACACATTTGTGAGGAAGAGGCTATGAATCTTCACACTCCTTTGTGCACCATTATGCCGATCTCCGATCGAGCCACCCGTAGTCATCTCGTCAAAAGCGATTTGATACGAAGATACGTTGTCACGTCACATGTTCACTGTGCACTTTTTCGGTCGTTTTGTTCCCAGCTTATCAACACCCGGCGGCTTTCAAGAAGTTATCGTAAGGGCTCGATGTTGGTAGCCGGAACGAGACAGGATTGTTCTGATACTCGGTTGCGCAGAGCACCGGAGGCCCACCCAATATTTTGTTAGCATTTTCGCCCTGCGATTTTTGTTAAGACAACGATATCAGCGGGGAAAGTGACTACCATTTTTTATGCTCGAGCTCGATTGGACTCGGGTTAGTTAAAAATCTAACCGTTAAAAGTTACAATAATCAAACTTATAACAACTCAAAAGGCTCGTGAGCTTGTTACTTGAGTAGCTCTAAGCTCGACCAATCGACCAACGCCTCTAAACATTCGACTTGACTCACTAACACCCCTAATCGTAGTAAAACTGAAAGAATTCAGTCGTATTTCGCTAGGGTATGTCTGTAGTAGACGGGACGTACCTTAGGTATACCACCATGTGTTTTGTCTACTCCGCTAGCAGCAGCTCCGGCCGCAGCGTTTCGTGAAGCTATGGTCAACAGAGTCATCTTCTGTTGCTTCCCCTGCTGCAATGACTCACAGTGATTAGCCACGTCCCTGTACGATGTCTCAGACCCTGTGCTCACGGACATCCTCCCCACGTGGTGTGCTGTCTCCAAAATCTGCATATCAACGTGGATGAATCAAAATTGCACTCATCGACGTATGGTTCTATATGAGACGAGTGGCATTGAGCCACAAACTTACAGATTGTAGAAGTTGATCGACGCTGAGGAGATTGGGGAACTCAATGGTCAGCTTTGAATTGGGAGGGACGTTGCCGTCGTGATCGTGATGAGCGTCGTCATCCATTCCGAAACCCGAGATGCCCTGCACGACGGGGGCAACTCAGTTAGGTTTCGGAGACTACACAAAGAAAGGTGCGGGTTCCGACTGAAGTAGTTTTACCTTAACGTTGCTTTCGCGTCCGTGTTCTGCATCGTCGGCGAACATTTGGCCGGCGCCAAGCGAGCACATGTCATCGGGCACAAAATCCTGGAGCAACTGCTCCCTTATGGCAGTCTCCTCGCACTGCACGAAACACGTAAACTATCAGAGACGAAACATCAAGAACGCTGAGCCCTTTCCACAGCAGACAACGAGGATTTACCTCGAGCACGTTCTCTAGATTCTTAACAATAACAGAAACAAGGGATGCTTTAGTCAGCTCGCCACTGATCTTTATCTCCGAAAGACACCTTATGGCAGCAGTATTGTCTTCTTTTGATCCGTAGACATTCTGTTTTTCTAATCCGGCATCGCTTATCTGCAACTTCGAATCTTCGACCAAACACAAAAAGGGATCAACCTAATACAAATGCAAGAAAGATCGAATTTGAATGCCGACTTCTACTATTATATATAAACATGCGCATAAGAAAACTTCGTTGAAAAGGATCTAGAGGCAAGCCGTGTACCACTTTATCGGAGACTGCAGCCTTGACAACTGGGATAAGGGTAAGAATGTTGTAGACCTTCGCTGAGAATATGATCATGGAAGACGACAGTATATAGAGAGATCTCCGACGTGATGCTGGCAGAGTGCCTGAAAATCGAATAAATTTGTTAGGTTTTGGCCTTTACTAATAGTAGTGGAATGATAATCACTGCATAACAGATGCTTTGAACCCATAGTAACGCGAAACAGATCAAAAACGATAATCAAAAGAACTCAAATAAGAATTGATAGGCAAAATAAAGATCCACAAGCAATATTTGTACGAATTACATCTGAAATGTGAGTGTGAACATTGCTTAATAGACGCACCTCCTTGAAGAGAAACAGCCCTCAATGTAAAAGCCAGTTGGAAACTTCGAATTAGAGCATCACGATAGGAGGTCTGCAACAAAATAAAGAGAGATATTAGCCATTACACACCAATTTAATCTTATGGAACAGTACAAATAGGATACTCATTCTAATGTCCCCAAAAAATACAATAAAAATATTTACCTTAGCTCGAGAAAACAGCAAAATCAAGCTGTATGTGTGAGCAATAGCTTCATAATTTTCAGGCATGTTTTCAGGAGATATAGATTGTGCCCAAATTGATGAAAGCAGGAGTGTTATTTGGTGACTGCTCAATCTAAGACGAACCGCATCCTGAAATTGAACACAAGATAAATGTATAGATCATAATTTTGTAGGAAATCTGAGCAAATAGGGATCACAACAAACACATTTAGGAGCAATATTAAGTAACAAGACAGAGGACCTACCGCTTCTTTAGTCGAGTTGTTTGTATTATCACCTTCTTGTGATGGTGAGCTTCTGAAGCTATACACCCGACTGTAGGTCGATTTAATTCTGTTCACCATTCCACCTTGCTCGCTTCCGTTCAATTCTGTGTAATTCTCCCGGGAGGGAGTCCTTTGATTTTGCAGCTTCCGGAACAACGCAGCCGATGAAGAGAATACAGAGACAGTTCTGGAGAGCGACCTCGCGAGGTCGATATTCTTCGAGGGATCAGAAGACTGCTGAGGACATACAGAAGACGGCACGAGCACAACAGAGAAGACCTGATGAGCTCCGATTCGTGTCTGATGATCAGGATGGAGCATAGCCGGAAGTAGCTGATGAAACAACGCCTCCGGGAAAGCCTAATGATAACAAACGCTCACTTAAAAAGCTTTTGGAGAGAGAGAGAGAGAGAGAGAGAGAGAGAGAGAGAGAGAGAAGTTCTATATGTGGCCTTGCCTTGTTTTTATATAACACATTCGGTAGAGAAGCGATAATCTGAGCAGTCCGATAGACAGCAGCAATAGTCGTTCTCGCGATCACAGTAATGCTCGAGATGTTCTCTAACATGGAAGCCATTACATCAAGGATTTGACCAGCGTCTCCAACCTGTGAACAAGTGAAATGATAAGTACAACAACTCTTAGTAATTAGTATTAAAAATCAAAACGGTGGGTAGGAAAGGCGAACCTTTGATGTCAACTCAGTGAGACATTCGTCAACGACTTGATGGAATCTCCGGTTCCACTTGATGACTTGTTCTCCAAGATTTGCATCGTCAAGTGAATAATGTATGCTTTTCCGCAAATGCCTCATGATGTCACTCACAGCACTGACTATAGGCACGGACGACTGCATTTTCGTCAGTCGAGCAAGAGCAGTGATGACCTCAACCACGTCGAGCTGCATGTCGGGTTGCTTGAGAACGTTTTTGTGGTCGAGATGCTTGACTAATATAGATAGCAAAAGATGTGTACTCCCTACACAAGCAAAGGTTGCATATAAGTCGAGCAGAAAAAATGAAAAACAGATATTTGTAGGGAAAAAAGTTCCCATTAAACCTGACCAGAATCATCCATCAGAAGCTGCATGTCTCTGAGCACGGGGAAAGCGATCCCTCCTTGCACGGGCCACAGATTCCCGCTATCAAAATACCGAAACAAAGATTCTAGAACACGGCGCATGGTTGTTGCTTCTTTCCCGAGATTGGCCATATTTTGAAGGCACACCCGAGACCAAAACTGCGGACTCTTGGCGACCTCTCTGTGTAAATAACAGACACGCTCAGCTGCTAATAAGAAACAAAGAAGAAATAAATAGGAAATGATCCGAGGGATTACGCAGCCACGTTAAGTTGTCCTTTTTCGTTTATAATGATCCGCCAAGAAGGAACCTTCGTTGCAGCATCTTGGGAAGGAGAGACGTATCCCTCGGCTTTGTTCACTTCTTGCACCCAACCGTTGTCAGAACCACCGGACTCTTTACTTTGACCTTTGTAATTCTCCAAGACAACTGAAACAATCTGAAGGATCGGATAGTTAAAAGTGATACTGCTCCAACCAAGAGTAGAATGCTATGGTAGTAAATGTAAAACAAAAAAATCATACACCAAATACAAAGGTACTTGCATGTATCAAATAAGGGGATACGTAAGCTCACATTATCGAATTCAACTGAAATATGGGAGTTTTCGCCCATGAACCAAACCTGTACAAAAAGGAAACCACAAATGTAAATGGACTGGATAAACTAGAAATGCCCAATTGAAAATACTGGAGAAATTATAAAGACATAATAAAATCCCTGAGAATTGCAAAATGACCATTATAAGCTTTCAAGGAGAAACAGTCGATGTCAAAAGACCACTTGTATGACCGAAATATTTGTGATTATTAAAACTAAACTAGAAGTTATTGGATGACCATAAAGGTTTTCCTCGAATTCAACCCAAATATATCCGCTACATATTGAATTGCAAATACGAACCATTGCAGATAGAGCTTGCAGCCCGGCTGCTCGTAAATGTTCCGTCCTCTCATCATCTCCCACTTCTTGAGCTACTTGGCAGAGCTTGGGAATTAGTCCTTCAAGATTAAACATATATGTTCCGTCTTTCTGGGAAGTACGCAAGAGCAAGTAGAGTCGGCCTAATTTTCCCATTAAAGGAAACAAAAGTCCAGAACTTATGCTAAAACGAAAAACCAAACAGCACTACCAACCTGGTTGTTTACAAAATCAAAGAGAGCTTCACATCCAATAATTAAGACTCCATCTTGACTCGTCTGATCCAGCAAGGCGAACATGATACTCAATAAACTATTTGCAAACAAAGGCCTGACACCAAAAAAAAAAAGGGTGAATTTTATCTATAGAAGTTCCCCAAAAAGACAAAGTTTGACTAGGACTACATATCACCAGAAATGTTGATAGAAAATGAAAAGCAATAAAAAGCTGAGGGTATACATTTGATCCTTGCAAGATAACAAGAACTTCCGGTAGATCAACATAACAATCTTGACAAACCGATAGTTCTCATTTCTTAATTCCTTGTAGAATCTCTGTTCGAGGGAGTCCGCTATCTGTCATTTCAACATAGAAAAAACCATTTAACAGGTTAGCTTCAGCACAAATTATACACACATGTTAGTTAGTTTTAGCACGAGAAAAGACACTATTTTTACTAACAAACTCAAAACCAAATAGTATAACTTCAGAAATATGGTGACTTCTACCTAAATGAGCAAAACAATACCTTGGGAATGCGCAAAGGATTTTTGGAGGCGTAGTCACATAATTTCCCAATCTTCCTCTCATTAACTTCTTCATCCTATAAAGCAAACCAAAGAAAAGGTTCTATAGTTAAGCCAATTTAGAAGAAACGAAGCATGTAGCATCACGAAGCCAGATATAGCATCCACTAATTTAAGATAAAATCCTTATGGAATGAACCAACATGGTTAATCTACAACCAAAAACCAAAACAGCACCAAATTCCCATCCCATTTTTTCCTCCCAAAATAAGCAAACCACGACCATCCCAATCTTGATCATTAAAATGACAAAACCAATCATATCAATGCAATAAAATGGTGGCAAACAATCCAAAACAATCAAACTTTTGGCAATCTCAAATTTGCTTTATTCTTATCATATGATTGATAAAGCTCACCTGAGACCGGGGGAAAATATCGGATATCAAGTGCTTGTACCTCTTCACCGGCTGCCTCGACCTCGTACGCAATGCAGGGCAGAAGAAGCAGAGGTTGTCACAAGCTGGCAAGACTTGCCTTGAGATAACCCCGGAAACAACACTCATTTTGTTTGTTTTCACCAAAACAATGTAATCCTTTTTTATGTTTCTCCCCCCAAAATCACCTTCCAATTTGATGCTCTCTTTCCCTTCTCTACCTCAAAAAAATATAGAAGGGAAAGGAAAGCTGGAGGTATCAAAATCGAGCAGGCAATTCCTGCATCCAAAATACACCTAACTCAAATACAAAAATCCTAATCAGCCCATTTCACAAATGCAGCGAAACTGAATTGTTCGAGAAAATGGGAACAACAAAAAATCGTTCAAGGAATATGTGTATATATATCTTTGAAAGATTCAACAATTGTTGATTGAATTAACAGAAAATCATAAAAATGTCGGGGAATTTTTTCAACATCCCTTTATTCCTATCTATGCTGATATGAATAAAAGGGAGTTTTGCTGACTTTACCTTGGGATCAATTCCTGTAAAGAGCAGACCAGGAGGGTGGTAACCCATCAAAGATTGCCAACAATGTACCGAATTTCAAGCATTTTCCCGTAAATTATGACTCCCTCTCTCTCTCTCTCTCCTCCACCCAGCCAAGCTTTTATGATTCTCTCTCTATATATGGCTGGACAGACTATATGCTAAAATAATTGTTCAATTTTCAAAAAAAAAACAGAACGTGGATTCATGACATGGTATGGGAATGAAAAGATTTTGTATTTCTCTCACTTCGCCGTTTACGCGGGCCGAATTACTAAAAGCGCAATGCATAACAAATTTAATATTTTAAAAACATATTCTAGATATAAAATTTGTGATTTAAAAAAATAATAGTAATCTTGACCGTTGTTGGCACTACTTGCATTATTGCATAGTTTCATAGCGTGTTTGGCGTGTGGTGTGGCCGATACTTATTTGAAATCCGTCGGTTTTATTCGAATTTAAATAACATGCAATGATATATATATATATATAGGGTTAGGTTAATGGGAGAACCATTATTAAAGTGAGAACGGGATAACCAGAAAAGTTTTGAATCCGCGTTGAAAATTTATGAATCTGTCAGGTAAATTTGTGAATTCGAAAACACGGAAAAAAAATATAATTTTCGTAGCTCATGGGATTCGAACCCAATGAAAAAATCCGTGTTTTTGGATT
>JAYJMF010000021.1:4222443-4250981 GCA_036873715.1 Salvia sclarea | reverse complement strand
ACCCGGAGCGAGCCGTAAAAGCATAATTGTTGCCGGTCTCATTATCTATATATTAATTATCGAAGCCGAAGGCGTAGTCGTTTGTTGTTTGCCGCCCCCTATTATTGTTGCCACTCTCATTATTTATACATTAATTGGGTCGGGCCTAATGTTGGGCCGGCCTAACGTAAATGTGTCTCATTATTTTAACCTAATACAAGTTAATCGAGCTCTAACACTAGTTCTGCTCTCCTTTACTGTGGTCTGTGGACACACGTAAATGTGCCCACCACTCAGGTGTCAATGCCATACAAAAACAAACAAAATCAACCATATTTAACTCGAATAGCTAAAATGTTACTTCTATAGTATATATTTTTTACATATATATATAAATAAATGTTAATTTTGTTAATTGTTTTACAAAATAAACTAATTATAGTTATATATAAAAGTCGTTCCCTATTAATATAACCTAATTAACTAAGCATATACTGTAATTTACTTAATTGGTTTGTTATGATAAATTGTTATAATTAATTGTTCAATTTAATTAATTTTTTCTTATATAATGAACATAATATTAAAAGTAAATTTGATTATAGTATATGGTTGATTTTTTGTTTATGGGGCAATGGCCACATCACCGTTGAACACATTATATATTCTCCTCTACCCACTGTGGTAAGTATACTCATGCTGGATAGTTAGGGGAGTATTAGAATTGGGCCCTCACCTCCTTAAAAGGCCTTATAAGAGGGGAGGGTACTCCACTTTATATATAGAGTCAGGAACCTTTATCAATTCGATGTGGGATAGAATGGGTGGCTTCAACACGCCCCCGCACATGTGGGCCGAATCTTCGTCGGACGATCCATACGTGAATATATAGAACCCACATCGAATACCATTTGACCTGCTCTGATACCATATTGGAATTGGGCCCTCAGGGAGCATAACCGCAAGTTCTGATAGATAGAAATCACAGTTCTTGATTAACATAATAAAGTTTAGCTTTACATTTTTATACACTTGATGACTTTTTGTTGAGTACCAAATTTTCTACACAAAATTTGATATATAGTAATCAGCTAGTTTTCCATCATTTTCTATCAGACAGTTATAAATCAACTAGTATTCTGCAACATAGGGAGTATTTTCTCCAACATGTGAAGTTGATGATGTAATAGAAATAAATAGAACTTTGTATGTTTTTATTATATATAATAAATATAAAATACTTTATATGTTTGCATTGCAAACTATAGATTATTGATCTTTGAATTGTCAACTGTTCATATTACTGGAGAAAATATTTATTTTCTCTTTTCTTTTATGATGGTGGGAAATGTACATTATATGATATTTGCAAATTAAATAATATTTTGTATCTTAAATATGCCACCACTTTCATAAATAAATAATATATGAGGTGATTACTTTTTCCATCGTACATTTTAATTTGATAACAAAAAAGCACGAGAGTGCCTATAGGAGGAGTAGTTGGAAAGTATTAGCTGCGCAATTTGCCCTAAATAATTAAAATTAATAAAAATAGCGATTTGCAATGGAAGATAGTTGCTGATTTACCTAATCCAAATTATCCCAACTTCTTTTAATATTTATTCAACAGAAAGTCTATTTGGAAAGTGGGGGGTTGAAGTGGGGCATGGAAGAACAAGGCAAGATATAACTAATTAGATTAAGATTTGTTAATTATTAGTAATTCTTTTGGCATACACTTTTCTTTCTGTACTTCTTCCACCTGAATATTTGATTAATTATAATACGTGTCCTAAAAATTTCCCAGAGCAACTATAGTGTCAGCCTATTATTAGTGGGTTTGATGCAATTTTCTCGATTTGTAAATGTTAATTTGTGCAATATATTAATATTATGTAGTTCGATGAATAAAGAAACACCAACTTTTCAAAAACGAATTTCTTACATAATTTAATTGGTTTCCTGTCTCTTCCCCAAATTTTCAACGAACAAATAATTTAGTTGTATTGTCTTGTCATTATGAATGTGTATGTATATGATACGAAATAAATAACCCGAACTACACCAGACACAAGGCATTGCGATTATATAAAATAGCCTTTCTAATGATCATTATAAATTTTAATGTAATGATTATCGTTCCCAAAATTGATGAATCTAAATGTCAATCAAAATCACATCAGGATTTGACTAAAGCTTATATTTCGTTAATTGACGACTATTCTATAAAATATTTGACATACGCATATATAATGAATATTAATGAAAATACTAAACGTCATTTATCGAAAATAACACCACACACTTTTGATTTTCTAACGTCATTATTCAAGTTTCAAGAAAATACATAAATTCAATTGCAACAGGATCAAGGATATTTTCGATCCTCAATAGCTATATAGAATTGTGTGTAATTATATTATGATAGCAACATGTATAAATTCCCGTTCTAAAAGAAACACATGTGTATATTCCCCTTTATTTTTTTTCATTAACATTTTCTAGTTCTATTTTCATTTCAAATATATGATACTCCTATATGTATTTTCTCTTTCTCGTTTTTCTTTTGAAGCTGCTCAAATTAATGTTAGCATATGTGACAGTAACGGACAAGATTTGGCCTACATTGCTACACATCAGCAATTTAATGCAATTTATTTTACTATATGTGATGAGGATAAATTACCCTTCCGAAAAAAATAGAAAAAGGTCATACTTGACATAAGTTACAAAAGTAGAGCACGACTTCAAGTCTGGTGAAGTATCCCACATATCTCAAGTCTGGCGAAGTATTCCACAAATCTCAAATCTCACGAAAGAAATGTCATACTTGACATAAGTTACAAAAGGTGGAAAAAGACTCCAAGTCTAGCGAAATACCCCATGATGTGAAGTAAAGGCATGAGCCTCTCAAAATGAGGCCAAGTTGCAAAGTCTCCAAGTCTGACGAAGGACTTCTCAAATGAGAAGTGCAGGTATGGGCTTCCCAAAACAAGGTCAAGTTGCAAAGCATCCCCAAGTCTGGGAAAGCTAAGGTGAAAAGCATCTCCAAGTCTGGGAAGATGCCACACATCAAGCTTCTTTTGAAATATGCACGGAGAACCATTCGGTAAAGAGATTGTACGTATTGCCACGAAAAACCCGCTCATTGGTCGACAATAGCTTAGCAAAATAACCGAAAAGGTGACAAGGAACGACATTTTTCAGAGCCTCGGGTGTGTCAGAGCTGGAAAGACATTATTGCCCTCGACGGTTAGCAACAATGACTACTATGCCCATGTACAACCCTTAGTCGAATTTCCTATTATAACCTTCTCAGAGTGCACTATATAAGCGAGCACGTGAATATTGTAAAGTAGGTTGAACACACTTCATCTTCTCCACTCCGAATTCCACCATTTTTGAATAGTAAAGAAAGAGAAGAACTTGAATTTCCATGGCGTATTTTCATAATTTTCCACACATTTTCACCCCTCGCACTCACTCAAACACCTAAATCTCTTATTCTTCGCTCTCGTTTCTTCATACTTCAAGTCTCACATTTGATGCATGTTATAAATAACTCATCAATATGCAATAAACCCTTTTTTTTAAAAAAAACTACGCAATTTAGTTTGAGTTTCCTCCCATTTGGACTATCTACAAATCCTATAAATTATAGCAAAAATAATTATATTGTCATTTAATTAAATACATAAATAAAAAACTTAGCACAAATTGTAATAGACACCCTCGCGCGTGTTTCATTTAGAGAGATAAGCAAAACACACACACGTTTGTAGTTGTAGTGAGAGAAAACACAAATGTGGCTTCTACTTCTCAGCCGACTGCTTTATGTGCAAACTCACCAAATAAATAAAGTTAAAACCAATTTTTTAAAATTTGAGAGAGAGAGAGAGAGAGAGAGAGTTGATTTTGGCAGTGAAAGTCGTGTTGATTTTGCAGAGAGCATAAAATAGGGTTTGTCTTTTGCCTCTTTTCTTTTGCATTGAATTAGTTTTACTCTTCTCCCTTAGCTTTTTTGTATCTATTCCTCTCCTTCCCATCATATCCGCCCTCCTTCAATTACTCCATAACCGACTCACCTCTCTCTCTCTGGATTTCACGGTTTGTCTGTATCTATATTATGGCGATCTCGGATTTCTCTATATAGCCACTGAAAATGGGATCAACCTTCTCTACCTCAAATCCATATTTCTCATTTACCAATAGCTAGGTTTTTTATTACTAATAGAAGAGTCTCTCTCTCTGTGAATATATATGGCTTCCAACAAACTCAGCAGCAGCAGCAACAGCAACAGCGATCATCATCACTCTACACAAATAGCTCAACATCATCAGATACACCACAATCATCACCAAAATAATAATCACATGTTTTCCTTTGGGATGATGCAATCATCCTCATCAGCCTCACCTGCACCTGCACCCTTCAATATGTAAGCTAGCTAACATTCATTTTTTCCATTTTTTTAATACTGTATGTTTTCGATTTATTATTTTTGTTTTGGGAATTAATTTTGCAGAAGCAAAGAATCTGGCTCTTACGACTTGGGCGAATTGGATCAAGCCCTCTTTCAATACCTCGACGGCCAAGATCACTCTGCAGCTCAAGACCAACGACGTATACATATATCTTTTTTTCTTCTTCTTTTTTCCTTACAAAATAGAAATGGTTTTCTTCAGCTTTCTTGAGATTCTGATTCTTTTCTCGGACACTCATGAGGGAAGTATGCTAGAATTTGGCAGATCGAAACCACTGGTCGGTTTGATTTGTACCGTCTTTGACCAGATCCTCTAAAAGATTTTTCATTTTTACTAGGAAGAAAATTAAGAAAGAATATATGTGTTTTTTATTTTATTTTATTCAACGATTCTTGCTTTTCTCAAAATTTGGACACACATGTAACAAACTTCTGAAATATGAATTTGCTGCTAACTTTTTCATGTGGTAAACCAATATTTGGTTTTTGTTTTTAACTTTTCTGTTTTTTCCTTTCTTTTGATTTTCTGATTTTAATTTAATTTTGTGTCTGCAGAGAATTCTGGGATGAGGCCGCACACTCTCAACATTTTCCCCTCTGAGCCCATGCATGTAGAGCCATCACCAAAACCATCAATTAAGGTAAATAATTAATTTAAAGAAGAATGAAATTAAATCCGAATTTCTTGATTTTCATCATCTTAAAATAATTTAATTTCTGTGATTTTTAATTTCTTGTTTAAGTTCTTGAATTATGATTTAATGGGTTTGTTGGATCTTGTGTTTTGTTAGGGAAGCAGTGGTTCGAAGAAATCATCTGAGCTATCTAACCCTAATGTTCAAGAACCGGCCAAAGTAGTTAAGGTTAGGACAATTAAAATAATAGGCAAATGTCCATTTGTAATAAATCTAATGATGCCCCATTTAACTATGTCAATATGATGTAACTGAGTTTTTGTTGCCTGATTAATTATTTTTTGAATTTTTAAAGTACTTAATTAATTGCAGCGTGAGGGAAACCGCAAAGGGCCTACCTCAAGTTCAGAGCAAGATGGTCCCAAAACACCTGATCCAAAGGTTTTATTAAAATTTTCAAAAATTATTTTAAAAAACGCAGACACACATACGTGGGGGTCTTTGTATTTTTTCTTGACATTCTCTGTTTTTTGAGATATTTTCTTACAATGACAAAAAAAATATGCATGCAGACTCTGAGAAGGCTGGCTCAGAATAGAGAAGCAGCTAGGAAAAGCAGGCTTAGGAAAAAGGCAAGTTTTAGACAATTTTTTCTCTCTTTACGTATATAGCAAGAAATAATTTTCTTGTGATTGATTAATCGGTAAAGAAAATCAATAATTACAATGACATTTGATACATGCAGGCTTATGTTCAACAACTGGAGTCAAGTAGAATGAAGCTTACTCAGTTAGAACATGAAATTCAAAGAGCTAGATCACAAGTCGTATTTTAATTATGTCCATTAAGTTAACTATTTCTATTAAAAATAGAATGCTGTAATTAATAAGTTTTTTACCTTTAGGGAGTTTACTTGGGAGGAAATGGTAATGCAGCAGGAGAGCAAGTCCTTCCTTGTAGCAACATAAGTTCAGGTACATATTTGTTGTGAATACATTTGGTGCCACGTGGCCTAGTCGGTGGAGTAATAAATATTCACAGATGCGGCGCTGTTTGACATGGAGTACGCGCGGTGGCTGGAGGAGCACCACCGGCTCACGGTGGAGCTTCGGAGCGCGGTGCACGAGCACCGGCCGGAAAACGAGCTCAGGGTTCTGATCGACAACTCATTGGCGCACTACGACCAGATCATGGGCCTTAAAAACGTGATCGTGAAGACCGACGTGTTCCACATCTTCTCCGGCATGTGGCGGACCCCGGCCGAGCGCTGCTTCATGTGGATGGGCGGTTTCCGGCCGTCGGAGCTCATCAAGGTTGCCAAACCCTAATTCAATTTCAATTTCCTTTTCAATTAATGAATATTTACTCTCTTTATTTGTGTAGATAATTGTTAACCAGGTTGAGCCGTTGACGGAGCAGCAAATGGTGGGGATTTATGGAATGCAGCATTCAACGCAGGAAGCAGAAGAGGCTCTCTCTCATGGATTGGAAGCATTGAATCAATCCCTCACTGAAACCATTGTTTGTGACACTCTCACTCTTCCACCAAACATCAACACATACATGGCGCAAATGGCCGTCGCCATTAACAAGCTCTCTACTCTCGAGGGATTTGTTACGCAGGTAATATTTACTCTATTTTTCATTTTTCTTTATCTATGTTTCTTCAATTAATTAATCATATGTGTATTTTAGCATGCATATATATATATATATGCATTTCAAACTTTGCCGCAATTTATATATATGCTCTAGGAATATAAGGATAAATGTATCATTGTATGAGGCATGATGTCACTGTCACAACTCTTTGACTTCATAATATATACCATGAAAATGACCAGTGAGCACCCACCATAATTTCTTCAGTTTTCATTTTTATAATTTCGTTTCTATATTATATAATAGAGAAGTCATTTATTTTCTTGCTGAATAAATGAGCATGCGCATTCATATACATTTAGTTTTTTTTTTGTGAAGCTTAACTAATTAACGTACTCTTGTACAAATAATGTGAGAATTTGTGTATTTGGTGGGTGACCTGGACTTGATTCCAGTTTTTTATTTTTTATTTTTTTCACTCAACCGCTACAAATCATTCTATATATGTTCAAGTTGTGTTAACATATCAATATGTTGTGAATTAACAGATATAGTAAACTGAGTTGAATAATTAATTTTCATAGGTAAAGAATCTTACTAGAAGGCATGCAAAGGGCTTAAACAAAGGCATTGGCATCCCCTTTTAAGTTCGTACATATACATAATACACATATATATATGCATTAATTTCTTGATAAGGTAGGAATTAAACTAGCTTTTCTATCAAGTGTTATATATCTGGTGAGCGACTAAATGAATTAAAATTTAACATTTTGTACATAACTTGACACATATCTGATGAGCGACTAACTGAATTAAAATTTTCTTTTAAACGATATAGATATCATTCTGCATGTTCGACAGGTCACCAAATGAATTAAAATTTAACGTTTTGTACATAACTTGACACATATCTGGTGAGCGACTAACTGAATTAAAATTTTCTTTTAAACGATACAGATATCATTCTGCATGTTCGACACCTGTCGACATATCAAGAATATCGTAACGTATAGTGAACCGAGTAAAAAATTATAATTTATTTCATAATTATCCCATATTATCTTCTAGCCAAGAATCTTGCTAGAAACATGCAAAAGCCTATAAATTCATCTGCACCACCCCTTTAAAATATGGAAAAGAAAAGTAGAAACATCCAAAAAGCTCATAAGTGAAAAGATATTTTCACCATCCCTTCATTATTATTTCTCTAAAGTTATATCTATAATTAACCAAAGAGTAGTGTTGAATTTTGATTTCTTGATGGATAAATGTGTAGTGTGCACGCGCTCACGTACATATAAATATTTTGAGGAATTGATGACCTACTCATATAATATAGTCTTTGCTGATGCGTACTTGTGAACCTTGGTCATTTATGTGTACATATTATATTAATTTTTAGTTGATTGCGTTTCTGCATGCTATACACGTGTTAACAAGTAATAAAGTTTACCTACATAAAATAATTAAGCATGAATGTATTTATCTAATTGAATATTTTAATTGGTAAAAGAAATGTCAGTTATAATATGAATCTAGCTAAAACGCATGAAAAGTCAACATTCATGCATGAGTATATATATTATTGTTATAAAAGAAAAAGATGGTTGAATGAGTGCAGGCTGATAACTTGAGGCACCAAAGCCTTCACCGGCTGCAGCAACTTCTGACAACCCGGCAAGCAGCGCGGTGTTTTGTGGCGATCGGAGAGTATTTCCACCGCCTGCGCGCCCTCAGCTCCCTCTGGCTCACCCGCCCCCGCAACGACTGACCGGATGCGCGCACCCGCATTTATCTATTTTTAACTTCATTTCTACTTTTAATTTTATTACTTAATTAGGTATGTATAGCAGATTGTACAACTAGCTTTAACTCTCTCTTCAGTTATTCTGCTCGACAATTTTGTTCAACATTTTCCCATACGAAAATCACTCTGACAAACCGCAAAAGATGGAAGAAAATATACGGCTACACTTACTAATCGTGCAAAAACTTCAATTTTCATTTATCGCGTTACAAAATCTCATCTCTATATATGTTGCTGAATCTTAAATTATTCTTGTTAGAAAATATCAGCAGTAGGGGTGTAAAAAACTCAACTAGTCAAAGAGACCACTTATATTTTTGAATCATTTGAATTTATTCACACACACGCACACACGTATAAATATTAAATACAAATAAGGGTGTGTTCATTTTGAAAGAAAAGGGTGGAAAACATACAATTTTCACTAATGTTTTCCACAATTTTTCATATATTTCGTTAAGTCGAAACTTTTTCAAGGGTAGGACGGAAAGTTTTTCTTGAGAAAGTCTTTTCTTCCCTCATTGTCACTCCATTTGTGGATAATATAATCGTAGGTGGTTCATATTTTTCATCTTTTCTACCTTATAGAACATGAAATGGAAAAATGGGGAACCATTAATTATCCTTTTTCATCCCTCCTTTTCTAATGATAAATTTGCAACCTAAGAAAATAAACTGATGTGAATCTGTTAAGGGTGGAACACAAGACCTCTTAGTTAATATTACACTGATTCTCTCAAAAAAAAAGAAAATAAACTGATGTGGAGATCCTTGTTGGGAGCGTGGTTGTTAGTAGTTCGACTAAATTCTAACTGATATTTGTTTCTTTCTTCTTTTTGGGAGTGTGGTTGGTAGTAGTTATCAAATGGATTATAAATAAGCATTTTATTCTTCCAACATTTTATTTGAACACGGAGCTTACTTAAATAAATTTGTGAAAAAGGCATTAGATATATGGTGGATTAGAGAATATGCATTAGATGTGGTCCAATCTACTAAGACATGTCAGCAGTCTAATCCCACTTAACATTCTCGTATCCGTTCCTTGGGTTTGATGCATATGAAATTCTCATATTTGTAAATCAATATCAAGGCCCATTAGATTTCTGATTTTCTTGCACAACATTATTGGGCTTATGATTATTTGGGCATTTTGAATTTTTTCTCACACGTACAAGTACGTATGTGTTGAAAAAGAAGCTGAGAGGGGTATGTTTATTGGAATAATAAAGTGTGTAGACTGTAGCTTCATATTAAATGACAATATTGATATAAACTAAGTACGGCCCAAACCGTCTTCTTGACGCCAAACAAGAACGAGATGTCGCATTGATGAAGGTTTCTCGAGAAGTTTAGGCCTCCCAACAGGGGCGAAGTCAGGATTATTATTTGAAGGGAGCTAAAATAGAAAGAAAAAAAAATCAATTGTAAGAATAGAAATACAAAAAAAATTATAAAAAGTTAAGATTATAATGCAAAAATAAACAAAAAAAATTGTTAGGGGGTGCTTCAACTCCGCCACTACCTCCCAGTGATGCCAGAACCAGGCCGGTTGTCGGAGAAGAGGTTGAAGCCGTTGATGCGGTTGGTGGTAGGGCACGGACCAACCATGATGCTAATTGGTAAGGATTGGTGAGGGATTGTTTGATTTGTAGGAGGGCTTTTTTGTCATTTGGGTTGCACATCTTATTCGTGAGAGCATCATATTATCTTCAAAGTGGTGGGATTGGATGAAAATGATTCAAACATATACAGACAGAAATGAAGGTTTTCCGCTTAAAATGTTTTATAGTGAGGGCAAGATCATGCCGGAGAACCATTGCCGCAATTCAAAGTCCACTATTTCACCGATAACAAATTGCTTTCACTAGATGAGCATTTTCGTGCTTAATTTATATGGAAAACTTGGAAAAATTAACGTTTGCCGTTTTCATTCTTTAAATCATGAACCTAAATATTATCTCACCAATTTCCCTGTTGTGCTAAAATTATTGGGACGCGACATATGTGATACGGAGTATTTCCTTTTTATGTGAGATAGATAAAATATATATATAAAAAAGATATTAGTATAATTCTATTTTGTGAGATTAGAACGAACGAAAAATCTAAAATGGAAAATAGAAGTAGTGTTAGACAAGTTCCATGAGGGAAGGTGACTTGGTGGTCTTCACGAGGAGAGTCACAATTTGACTACAAAAGCATTATATAAAAAAAACAATAACGAAATATTTAATGTGGATAATCTAAACTATAAATTTGGCTGCAGAAAAGCGAGATAGTCAACATTTTCAGCCATCCAGAAATTTCTTCGTGGTGGTTTAATTTGTGCGGTGCAGACTAATAAGTCCCATTTTCATTTAAAAACAAAAATAGATAGGCTCCAAATAAAGGGGTGCTTTTACTTTGTAAAAATAATTGTCAGTTTTCTTCAAACAAGATTCAAGAAAGATGAGGGAAATATTTGTGGTATAGAAATACCTACAACAGCTGCTAATCACACACACACACTTTTACCATTGTTTTATTGCGCAAGGAATTTCATATAAGTAGAGAGGAGAACACAAGATTTTGAGATTGTAGAAACCTGGAAATCGGCAAAGAAAGTCAGCTCATCAATATATCGATGTGAGTCAAGCTGCTCGTGAGCTACTTACCTCAGGCTAACAACAGTACAAAGATTGTCTCTGTTCCAAAAAGATTATAGACAACCTTCATAAATTATCCAGTCCAATGGGGAACTGGACAAGTTCTTGTAGGATCTCGGATGTTTTGGTAGAACACTAAGATTAGGGTTTTGGTGAATTTGCTAATCAAACATATACATGACTTTTATTTCATAGTAGGAAGTCTAGTGTAAGACCCTCTCGTCACGCAGATCAAAAGCTATAAAACCACATCAAGATTACCAAATTACGTATAACAATTAGATATGGGCTTGAATCCGGATATTTGACCCGTCTTGCACAACTGTATTTCCATCTTCTATTCTAATTCTAATTACATCAATCAATCCCTAGCTTAAAAACCTCCTAATAACAACAACCACTCTAAAACAAACCACGCTCCAATATATCCTACCCTATGCCGGAGCATCTAAACATGTCAAACAAGACACAGCAGCGAACATGTATATGGTTTTTCATAGCAACAAAAATAGACATCTTCTTGAAACAAAGGAGAATTTCCATATCAAAGGGCAAAATGAACAATTTTCACAATTTTATTAAGTTCTTCAACAAGATATTTTCCTTTAACAAGACAAATCAGACACCTAAAAGTCAAAGACAATGCAACCCTTCAGCTCAATTACGTTGTTGGGCGCCTAGCGTTACAAATGTGAATTAGAAGCGAAGAAGACTTACCATAGCTCCTATCATGGTATCATCTTCACGCATAGAGCCATATCACGAAGGAGATTCCTTCCACTGCAGTCTATTGAGTCCGTCCACGATGGCTCTACGGAACTCCCCGTTGTGAAGAATGAAAGATGAAACATGGCCCCCTGAAACCCACCTCACCTCTGATCCAGGCCACGCCTTTTGAAGCTCCAATACTGAGTGTTTAGGGATATAGCCATCGTCCTGACAATAACTTGGCTTCAATATAGAAACTTGGTCTCTTTCTTAGCAAAAGTTAAAAATTACATAAATGTTACTCACAGTAGCAGCAACATATATAACGGCATTGGGGTTTTTGGGGATAGGAAACCGAGTGACATCGGTTAGAGACAGCACGTCCCGCATCCGTTCCCTCACTTCCTCAAGCGTCAACGCAACTTTCTGCATAGCAAGATCTTCTCTAAGAGCTTCCCAGGCAGTCGCATGCTGTAGTACCCCTTCGCAGAACGCCACAACAGCAGAATGTGGAGAAAGAAACGGGAGCGTGGCAATGGGTGTCGGATGCAAGGATCCAACCATAGCAGCATGGACTCCGCCTATGTTAATTCAAGATAGCCAGAAACTATTCAAAGGCAAGAGAGTGAAAAAGGCAAACATTCTTATTATATATCATTACAAAATCTACATTAAAGGCTGTGTGTCTTACCCATGCTAAGCCCACAGACGCCCATTTTCCCGAAACCAGCTTCGTAGTCTAACCAGTGCAAAAGGCTACGCGCTTCCTCGATAGTAGCTCTTCCCAATAGGAGCAGATCACTTACACACAAGAGTTTTGCACCGTGCTGCTGCAAAGGACGTCTTCTTCCATAGAAAGGGCTGCAAATGTATGGCTTCAGTAAAACCTCCATAATGGATTGAAAGAGCAATTAGGGAAAAGACAGTTTCGCTTCACCTCTCAAGTACCATAGTTGCTATGTTTTCCTTCAGCAGAGGCCCACCGAGGCGTAGCCTCCGCTCAAATGAATGGTCTCCTGTGCCTGAAACAGAGGGGACTTATGCTATGCATCATCGTTGTTTCTCATGTCTATCCAATCTATATAATCTTATTCTTTTATCACAATGAAAACATAGCAATTGCATATATCAAAATCTCACTAGTTTCTTTCACTGAAATAGAAAGGAAGGAAAGTAAAAGTTCCTCTATAATCATCTGTTGTATTTATATATTTCAGAACATCTGCATATGTGCAAATGTCTGCAGAGCAACACATTCACAAACAATTCTAATCAACAAAACAATATCACAAAAAACAAGGCTCGGAGCACCTAGACAAGGTTTCAAATCTTATCAAAACCTTCAACATCACTACCATAAATCCTTCAATAGCTGCATTCACTTAATTAACTAAGACATAATTCTAAATCCAACACCGTCATTTGATTCATATAGGTTTCCACTTTCTTCTTGGTAAAGACAATACCACATATACAGAATCACAAAACCACAACTAAGCAACTACTCAATCACCAAAAGTCAAACACACACACACAAACACAGCAGGATAGCTACACATTCCTCATGGGACAACCAATACCAAATCGACAAAAACTTCAAATCCTATAATCCTATCAATGAAAACAATGCAAATGGGAATAAAGTGAAATACCGGCAAGATGAACAACACATGCCATCTTCTGCGGCTGGCAGGACTTAGGAGAGAGAAAGGCAACTCTTGCAGTGTGGCTCTCAGGGGGCAATGCATTGAGAAGCACCTCATCACAAGGGGTCTTAAACACCCCTTCTCTCAGACAAGCAGTCTTGGATTCCCAAACAGTTTTCCAAACTGGCTGCACCAAAGCGGGAGGCCAATTCTGACCTTCTATTTCAGGAAACAATTGATTTATCATCCTCTCCAAAAGCTCAAGCTGTGCGCCGCCCCAACCCCTCGAGAAAAACGGAGGGCTAATCCTTGTTCTGTGCAGCAATGCACCATACACATGATCCAGCACATAGTAAAGGGTGCCCATATTTACAGTCACCATTTCAATACCGGGGGGGGGGGGGGGGGGCGATTGATACAACAAGCGAAAACACCTCAAATCACGAAAGCCGGGATTTATCCATCAATTTTGGGCTGTGCAAGAGAATCCGACATCAGAATTCATAGCAGCAGCTCCAAAGGGATTTAATTGATACGCCAAAACCAAAAACGGCGAGGAGATTAAAAGGGGTTCTTTACAGAGACGAGTATATCACAAAATCAAATTCAGATCTAGCGAGCTGAAATTTCCAATACAACAATGGCAATATTGCTGCAAGCTGAGAGAGAGAGAGAGAGAGAGAGAGAGAGAGGGGAGAAGCAATTCGAAAGAGGGAAAAAAAGACTATGATGGAATCGACATAACAATAACTTGTACCCTGATTGTGCGTGTTGTGTGTGTGAGGGAGAGGGAGAGGAGAGGAGAGGGAGAGGGAGAGAGAGAGATAGAGAGGCGGAAACTGGAAACTAGGGGCGAAGAAGGTGGTGGTGTGACACCGCGGATTTAGATTAAGGCCCCGCCGCCACCTCACTATATCCATAAAATTTGTCTGATTTTTCTTTATTAATTTGTGTTCGATCATTGATTTGTGACAACAACAAGATTGGAGGATTGAGGTGTCAATTGCGTACCTAATTCGGCTCAAATCATGGAGTAATATTTAATTTTAGGTTTTACTTTGCAATATCTTTCCATTTTATTTTTAGTTGAAATTATTGTTTGGCCTTTGGGTTTTTAAACTATATCGAGAGAACGAAATTACGCTAAAAGTGGAATATTTTTCGGCTATAATTGCAAAACTGAACAATATAAATTTGGCTTCAAAAAATCACTAATTATTTCCCGTTTTAAGAGTCAAAGACAGAATCCTAATTGAAAAAAGGCATAGATTTTAAACCATTTGCAATTCAAACCACCAAGGAAGAAAGAACAACTAAAAAATGTGAAATAGAAATGCAAATACCAAAATTGAAGACAACGCAAAATCCAAATCTGGATTTGGTGGGATTTTACTAATAAAGCCAGAAATATAGGGTAAGCAAACTCCTTGATGTTCTACAAAAGTAGATATGAAGCCTTTATTTACATCTATTTCGAGAATCAAATTCATATACAATGAATATGAATCTATGTTTCTCCAACTGATCCTAACTAAATATTCAATCAGAAATGAATATGAAAATGATTTGCAGCATGAGAAAAGCTACAAATATATCGATACAAACGGCATCTGTCATCAAGAAATGACCCAAAAAAGTATGAGATTTAGATCATCAGCTGATGATCAGCCCTTTCTTTCCCTATCTCTGAAATCCTGCAATGTCAATGCCTCAACCTTGGTTGAGTCCAAACGATATTTGATCGAGTCTAAACGACTAAACGAGCTTTCTCATCAGCGCATGGACAACAATGTTCGGACCCTTTTCTCCCTCTCGGCTTTCTTGGCAGAGGGCGTCCTCTTCAGCTTCCGGAGCTCCTCCATCACCACCTTCTCGACTGCATCGATGCTGCTCAAGAGCTTCTTCTGTGGTGTCAAACAAGCGGCGTTTCCCTCCTTGTTGTGGTGCGTGATATCGAGCAATATCTTGGGAACTTTGCCTATGCTTGGCGGGAAACACTTATTTGAAAACGCCGGTAGTGGCGATATCATAGTTTTGTTATGCTGAAGACGAGCAACTGGTATCCTTGCTCGATCTTGAGATGTCCCATCTTGGATGAAAGGACTCTCAGTTTGTAGGCCTTCACCATCTCCTCCTCGCTCTCTTCTTGTTTCAATTGCCTAGACAGAGAGAATCATCTCCATGAGTTCAATTGCAATCACATGTAATCTAGCATTTAAAACCCCATGTACATTATTCAACTTCATTCAATCAACTAAAAAGAGGCACAACAGAAATGAGCTTCCAAGAAAGTAGAGCATACTTCTCTCAAGGGAGATTCAAATGCGACCAAATGTAACCTACCATTTAAAGCCAATTTTTCAAGATTCGAGTTTAGCAGCAATGAAATAGCAAAGCAAAGCAAAGCAACTCAATCAACTTAAAAGGGGGGCGAGGAAGTAGATCAATTTACCCTAACTACAGCAGTGATGTCATTGAGAGGCCTCCTGGGATACCAAATTGGCAATGGACCTCCACCAGCACGGCCATGGCCACTACCCACCACCGGGGACAAGTTCTCTGGCCCTGCCAACCGCGCAATGCGCCTAATTCTCGGAGTCCCAAAAGCACCTCCACGGCTACGACCACTTCCCATCACCGGTGACAAGTTCTGAGACCTAGCTGTTCGAGCCCTTATAGCACCTCCAGCACCTGCTCCTACTGATCCGGGATTACCGGCCATCGTTGTATCCCTCCACCGGAATGGAGTTCTTGCAGCATCTTCATTATCATCTTCGAGTACAAATGCTATTGAATTCCCCCTCGCATTGACCCTATCACCGCTACTTGAAATTCGCCTTTGGCTGTAAGATTCTATGATGCTGTCTTCTTGCCTCGACAGCCGATCCCTTGATTCAGGCATTTTGTCGAATATCTACAGCACCATGTCAATTAAGCATAGTTAGATAAATGCAAGAATATCAAGATAACTTCACAACAATCGGAGATAACATCCTTCTACTTCTACATGTACTTCATCAACTTCGCAAATCTAAATATACCCACAGATTCAAATTAACAAAAGCATTAGAATCGAGGAAGATAAAGCAAGATAGAAACGAAATCTTAGTGTCTTTTTCCAATTAAAATGGCATAAAAAATCACTATGAATCTAGTCGTTTGTGCAACTAGATGCATAAGAAAGAACAAACGAAAATCCACAAAACATATGAAGTTTTAATCAGATCTTGATTGAGCTACACCGATCAACAATGATTTCTCAGTGACCCAGTTCAACGGCTTCATTTCCGACGAAAAACCGCCACTTTATTGACATGAAACTGAACTTTAAAAAAAAAAAAAAAGGGAAATTAAAGCATCTTGGTACCTTCGAAAGCTCTCTGGGATTTATCCGATAGCTTTGTTTCCTGAAAATCGAGCAAAATTCGGACGAGTGATAAGCAAAATAAACGGACAATCTTTTCCCCCCTTTTCTTGTGAGAGTTTTTTGCGACTCTGTGGGGTTCGGATGAAGAAGGAGCTTCCGAGAAAGAAGGTGAAATGGCGAGCTTCCAAAATGAAAGTGGGCGGTAATTTATACAATGAGTTTCAGCTTAAATGGGACTAAAATATTCTGGCGATAATGAAGTGAAATTTGAAATTCAGCAAAAATAGAAAGCGGGATGATGGCGAGATTTTTCCGTTGAAATTCAAATTTGTTCAAAAGCGGTAGGTCAAGTTCGATCTGTGTAATTACTATTTTGCCCATCACCTTAATTTAGTTCTGGATTTTCTAGTTTAAATAGAACTTTGTGTAACTATTGATACAGAGACAATTTATTTGAAAAAAATACTAGATACTACATTGATCTACACTAATGTGTTGTTTATGATATATTTATAATTCTTATGAGTTTGACGTAATTTAATACTAATTACTTACAAATTAAGTAAGATTCAAAAGAGTTAGGACAACAAATTTATCTTGTCTGAATTGAAATGAGTTAGAGAATCGATTATATAAATATAAATATATATATAAATATAAATATGAATATGAAATAAAAAGTGGTGGACTGTACTTGCAATTTTTATTTTTTGTTTTGAAAAAAAAACGATACTGCAATTATCCATTGCTCAAATTATGTAATGGGGGAAATTATGTGCTCCCTCTCTCTCTCTTCAATTGGTTAAAATATGGATTTGTGCAAATCAAGATCATATGCATTTCAGACAAAGAGAAGAGAACCGCAATCTTTCTCAACTGGGAAATGCCCAAATTCTACATGTACATCAAAAATGCAAAAGCAAAGCAAGAAAATATTACTTTGCTGCTTACAATTTCTTGAAAACTACATCAAATTTTGCTCATTTATGCAACACCAGTTGTGTAATATCAAACCACAAAAAGAAGGAGACTAATCTAAACAAAAAAGGTGTGTACATCAATGGATATAAGAGGGAAATGTAAGGATCAAAGAAGCCCATTGAGCAAAAAACCTTAGTCATGTGCAACAACCAGACTTAGAATTTGAATTTTCTTGACCAGCAACAATGATGGCAGTTCCCTTCAACGACGAAGACTTTGAATATTCGCCACTTGCAGTCAGAGTTTTCTTGCTCACAATCCGATATATCTCCGTGAGAATGGTCATGAATGCGCCCTCCACATTCGTTGCTTGGAGCGCTGATGTCTCCATAAAGTATAAATTCTCCCTCTCAGCAAACTCCTGAGCATCCTCCGTGGGGACTGCTCGAAGAGTCCCTAAGTCGGACTTGTTCCCGATCAGCATTATCACGATGTTCTTGTCAGCGTGCCCTCTTAGCTCCTCCAGCCATCTGGCCATGTGGTCAAAGGATTGGCGTTTTGTTATGTCGTATACCAACATTGCGCCGACTGCACCTCTGTAGTATGCACTCGTCACTGCTCGATACCTAGGATCATCGTTGCAAAAAAAATTTAAGGTCCAAGAATATAACATCAAGTAGCATATTTTGTTGAGGGCAGTAACCAAGAAACTGTGAATATACTGCATATCAACTGATTAAATGTAGTCCTTCTCAAGATTCAAGACTGATTAAATGCTTATGCCTTTTATGATTAATCAAGAATTTAGCACTTTCTTTATAAAAAGCAAGAAAGCCAAATTCAACTAATAAATTTCATTCCAAATAAAGAAGAGAACTCTAAATCCTTCAATGTACAGCTCAATATCTAAACTAGAGATAAATGCTTCAATTGCGAGAAACAGCCTTCACATATTGCACCAAACAAAATTCTACTTACAAATCCATTCTCTCACAATTTCACACACAAGAAGCCCCTCTCAACATTACCAGTTAGCATATCCATTTACCAGACAAAATCTTCATTCAGCAGTCAGCTAAAACAGTCAATGATGACACAAGACAAATGCAACTAATAACAGTAGAAAAAATGAAATAAAATCGAGATCCACTCAATCGATAAGAAAACATGGATTAATTCAGTAATTGAAGGGAAGAATTTAACCTCTCTTGACCTGCAGTATCCCAAATCTGTGCCTTAACAGTCTTTTGATCAATGAGAAGTGTCTTGGTCTGGAATTCAACCCCAATTGTGGCCTTCGATTCCAAGCTGAATTCATTCCTCGCAAACCTAGACAGCAACTGCGATTTCCCGACGGCGGAATCCCCAATCAAGACGACCTTGAACACATAATCAATCTTCTGATTAAAATCCCCTCCATATAAATTTGACATTGCCACACACCTCTCGATCCTCTCCTTCGATCAGATCATCCAGACAGACATCGCGATTTGTTTCACCGTAGAAACTTCGGAATTCGACCAACATCAACGGAAACCAACAATAATATCCCCTTCCAATGGATCATTATCACACGGGAAAATCAATCGTTTTCATATCATCAGGAACCGCAGAATTTGTAAATTCTCCGGCTAGCTGGAGTGGGTTTCGAACGAAGGATCAAAGATTTGGGATTAGGGTTCGTGAGAGATTTCAATCGATGAATCGCTTTATTTGTGGGAAAATTGGAATTTTTTTGGTGAGCTTTTGGGGAAGCAGAGGATCAAAGCCGAGCAGGAAATGCCAGGAAATGAACCAACGGCAACTGCGGGGCCCATCAAACGGTTTTTTGGCGGATATTACTATTTTGTCTTTTGAATTAAAATAAAGATTTATGGAATTAAATCATTAAATTGTGTAGGTGAAGTGTTTCAAAAACTAAGTTTAGGGAAAGATATAGTAATTAATTAATAATATTTCGAAGGATTTGGTCTTGAAATATTGAATTTTATTATATGTAACCTCACTTCACGAACTTGGTTATGTAGTTTATAGTTATTATAAATATATTTTATATTTCTAATATGCATATACGTAATACTTCACGCACTAATATGGCTTAAAAGCATATAAAGAAAAAAAGAGAATTCCTTGAGTTACAAGTGAGAAATACTATAAAATAAACTACATATACCATGATATATTGCTATAATTCCTTTAGAATTTTGAAAATACTGGAGCTCGCAAGTGTTTAGAGTTTGATTATGGTAGCCCAAAATATAGTCAAACAACAACTATCCGCGATCACTAATATAACATGAGCCGGACTTCTGAGTTACGATGATTTAGTGACTTTTTATTCCCCTCTTTCAAATACATTAGTATCATTTGTCAACAAATTTGCTGGAAAATTATAAATTATAAATAATTATTTTTTATAAGGGGTATTAGTCAATTATAGCCCTATCTTTGCACCCGCAATTATGTTATAGCCCAACCTTTCAATAATATGCAAATATAGCCTGACCTTTGCTCCGTTAAATCATTTATAACCACTTAACCATGTTAACTAACTGCCGTTATTTCGTATTGATGTGGACAAACGGATGTGACGTGTCCGTTAAAAATGCCAACAGAATAATAAAATAATAAGGTTTATTAGTCACTTATAGTCCAACCTTTCCATATACTATAACTTTAATAAAATAATAAGGTTTATTAGTCACTTATAGTCCAACCTTTCCATATACTATAACTTTATAGCCCAACCTTTCAAAAATATCAAATATAACCCGAAAATTATTCATTCATTACATCTATAGCCCGAATAATAATAATAAATAAAAATTAAAAATTAACACAAAAATTTGTCACTTTTGAACTCTCATATCACATAATCATTCTCCGAATAATTTTTCTCATTTTTACAACAAAGGAGTTAATTTCTTCGTATTTCCTTTGTTAAGAAAATGAGAAAAAAATTCGGATAATGATTATGTGATACGAGAGTTTAGAAGTGACAAATTTTTGTATTGATTTTCAATTTTTATATATTATTATTAATCGGGCTATAAATATAATAAAAGAATAATTTTCGGGCTATATTTGATATCTTTGAAAGATCGGGCTATAAAGTTAATAGTATATGTAAAGGTTGGGCTATAAGTGACTAATAAATTTTATTATTTTATTATTTTATTGGCATTTTTTTAACGGACACGTCACATCCGTTTGTCCACGTCAACACGAGATAACGGCCGTCTTTACTGACTTGAGCTAGCTACACGAACTCTCTAAGCTAGCACCCTTCATTACCTTACGCTTTCCGGAGTCTTTACTGACTTGAGCGTCGGAGTCTCTCCCCGGAGAACCCCCTCTCCGGTTCTGTTTTGCAAATTACTTTCTGGAAGACGTTAACTCAGCGCCCCAACGCGCCAGGCCATCGAACCATCGTTGAGAAAGGTAAAAGGCCTTGCTAGCGAGCAAGTTTTCTAAATTCTTACCATATTGTTGTTGGTCCCTAACCCAAACCAAACAGGTTCTAATAGGGTTAACCGTACCGGAACTGTTTAAAAACGGTCCGATTCTGGTTAACCGTTTAACAGAATGATCCGGTTTATGGTTCCTGGTTTGGGGCTTATTTGGTTCCGGTTAACCGTTTCATACGGTCCAGTTAATCGGAACCGGACCTAATCTTGCGAGAGTAAGGATACACGTTGTTGTTTATGTCTTCACTCTATTTTAAACATATAACTAAAATACTAGAGCTCACAAACTAGGATTTTTTTTTCCAGCTTTCGTTTGTTTTTCATGGAGTGAAGACGTAATGAAAACGTATACACTTCTCACAAAATCTCATGGTTTTGTGCATCGGAAAGTAACGTCAGGTCAAAATAATTCGATGTGATGTCAGCTTTAATAGTACAATTCTACATGTACGAAAATACATTATCCACATATACACGTTATCTATGAACGTGGCCCAACCCAATGAACATATCCAGCTTTTCACTCTAATTTGATGCAATCAAGATTGTAAGAAACCATTCTCATCTTAGGTCTCAACTGAGGCTCGATTTCCGTACAGCTCAATGCAATGTGAAACACAGCAACAATCTGTTTCTTGGGGTTGGGCTCGTGCAGGAGAGAGGGGTCTATGATCTCCGACAGCGGCCTCTCTTGGCGAAACACGAGGCCCTCCACACCCCCATTTCCATCCGGCAGCCGCCCCGTCAGAATCTCCAGCAGCACGACGCCAAAGGCGTAGATGTCGCATTTCTGAGCGCTGGCTGTGGAGCTCTTGGGAGCCGCCCCCGCCCCCGCCCCCGCCTGGGCCACGAGGCCGAATCCGGAGATGTATGGCTTGAGGTCGTCGTCAAGGAGGATCTTCGACGCCTTGATGCTGCCGTGGATGTGTTTTCTGCATTCGTGGATGTGCATTAGGCCTCTCGCCGCCTCCTGCGCAATTCTCAGCCTTGCACCCCATGATAATGGACAAATACTGCCGTTCATGCTTCCTGCAACATTCCATCAACCAAAGCTCAACTCATTAATGATACTAGAATACAATTTCACACATAGTTTTTCAATTTTTCTTCATCTCAGCTAAAATCACAAAATAGTTGAAGATGGATGTGGCATCTTCAAAGAGAGATTCATACCGTGCAAAGCATTGTGCAAGCTTCCATTCCCAATATAATCTGAAATTAGCAACTTTTCATCACTGGCATAATAATAAGCTTTGAGCCTCACAATGTTTGGATGCTGCACCTTGGCAATGGCCTCCGCCTCTGCCTCGAACTCCTTCAGCCGCCACGACCCCTCCCCCTCGCTCAGCCGCCTCACAGTCACGGCCGCAGCCACCGGCCGCCCCCTCCCTCCGGGAACCACAACCTTGTACACTATCCCACTCTTGCTCTTCCCCAAAACATAAGCCGAAGCCCTCAGCAAATCCTCCAACTCCAAACCAAAATCTTCATCCACTACTACGAATTTACCCTTTTGCCCCTTCTCACTCACTCCATTTTCTACGCTCCCCATTTTCTCCTCCATCTTCCACCTCCTCTTCATCAACCACACCGAAACAAGCACCATTCCCATCGCCACAGAAACCCCAGATATCACACAAGCTGTCACCATCCCACTTCTCATCTTTCCATTTCCGGATAATCCCTTCGAAGAAATGCCAGGCTTTTCAGGTCCATCATCGTTATCCAACGAATTCGGATTCCGAGCTTCCGCCTCCTCCGCACACAAGGTGTTCGACGGAAATCCACACAGAAAGGGGTTTCCCGAGAACGCAGTCGGCCCCTGATTCAACAGCGATCCAACCTGAGGTATTTTTCCGGTGAGGTTATTAAGCCGCAAATCAAGACTAACCGTCATCGGCAAGCGGCCGAAACTCGCCGGAATCTCACCGGAAAATGCGTTGCACGAGAGATTCAACGTCCCCCTCAAATTCCTCAAATTGCCCAGCCCTTCAGGAAGAGAGCCGCTGAAATTATTCGACGAGACATCGAGATGAACGAGGCTTTGAAGGTTTGTAATCTGGTGCGGCAGAGGTCCACTGAAAGAGTTGTGCGAGAGATCAAGAGAAGCGAGGGATGCGAGTGCGCCGATTTCTGATGGAACGTAGCCCTTGAGATTCTTGCCGGCGAGTGAGACGGAGGTGACTCTATCGCCGGGGGCGTCGCAGACGATCCCAGCCCATTTGCATGGAGATGAATCGTAGAAGGACCATGACACGACGGCGTTTCCCGGGTCTTCCGAGATTGCGGCTTTCAGTGCTAGGAGCGCGAGGGCGTCTGAGCTCAATGAACAAGTGAGAGGAATGCAGAGAACGAAGCAGCAAATGAAGGTACCAATGCTGCACTTCTTCATTTTGTGAGTCTGTGAAGACGTAAAGATTCGATCTTTTCTATGCTATGGTAAAAGATTGAATCTATTTTATGCATGCGATGAGGAAATGTGATGATTGACGAGAAATGTGTATGCAGTAATGCAACGAGGAGTTGCAGAGAGAGAGGGAGTGAGTGATGGAGAAGACGATGAGAGAAAGGAATGGCTGATGTTTGGATTGAAGGAAGTGGGATTTGGATGGATTGTCAAGGCAATATAGATGCTCAATTTGAATTTTGTTGACCAACCCAACTACAAAAGCGAACTTAAATTCAAAATGAAATAAATTAATGAATTGAATTTAAAAATAGTCGAGCCGGATCAAGTTGATTCGTGAGAAATCCAGTAACTTTTTAGGAGAATAATGACTTTAGATAGAATAGTTAAATTAATAATTCAATTATTTCATTCCCTTTGAATTCCAATAGATATCAAAATATTACATGTTCGAGTTTCATAGTCGAATATGTTGCATAAAATTTTGACAGTTGTTTGTCTTTTCTGGTTTTATTGTTATTGTTAATGTATTAACCCCCATCTTGCAAATTATACTTATGATTGAAGCGAACAAATCAGTTACCACTCACCAGTCACCATGCACTTCCATAGTTCCATAACCATAAGCATTTATTTCATCAAAATTAAATACGGAGTAAATAATTTATGATTATATATGTTGGGTTGGCAATAGAAAAATGTGTTGATTTTTGAGACAAGTCAGATGTCAGAAAATCATGGCAGCCATGTGCACATGCTCAATATCCTCTGAATCAGAGAGAATCAATTCCCACTCGCAGGGGTGTTTTGGTAAATCCCGTAAAACTAGAGATTCAAATTTTACCCGTAAAGCAATAATATCAACCAAGAAACAAGAAGAAGATGATAAAAACAGAACTCAAAATTCCAATTTTGCCCCTCAGTGGATCACAAACAACCAATAACCTTTTATTAAGAGATCTCAAACATAGGAAAGACTTTTTTTTACAAAAGAATATGCATAGAGACAGTTCAAAATGCACCTTCGCACAAGTGCTATGGTGGTCCATCAACATTACCTTCTGTCTCTTCTCTCCTTGGCCGAAGGTGCCCGAGACACGACGAGCACGTCAGCATACATCATAGACAACGGGCACATCACCCTAAACTGGTGTGCGCATTGAGATACATACACCGGTTGGATGGATCCTTCCGAGTGTTTTCATCTTTCTCGATTTACATAAAGAGAAAGTAGTGTTACAGAGGCATCAACCTTACTACGTTCTTACTCAGTCGAAAAATCCATCTATCGTGGTCAAGCTGGAGTCTCAAAGTCGAGGCCTCACCCCTCCCTTAGCAGGAAGGTGCAGCGCATCATAGTGACCGTATCCATGATACAGAACTCTAATCGGGTTGTCTTTTCCATATTCTTGTCCATACTCAGCTATAGAAATCAAGCCACCAGAATCCTCATCGCGCATGTACACCGTGATTGGCATCCTGGGATTTACGTGTTCATTAGTTATCGTATCACATATTCATCTCGACTATCTTGAGCTTTTGCATCAGTCACAATAAACCAAATGTGGCAGCCATTTTGATTTATTGAGTTTTTGATGATGGGGCTATGTAAGTTTTCGTTCATTTTTATGTACTCTACCCCAAAAAAGGTTAAATCTCAACAGAAACGGCATAAGATTCATCAATGAGATTATGAGAACACGAGGCTTGGTTAAGTCAACTTACTGGAGGACATGAGAAGCCATCAACAATTCGGGTTCGCCTCCCCATACATGAGGCTTCCTTATTTGTGAAATGTATTTATCAAAATCACCTTCTATGAACCTGAAAGGTTATAGCAGACGATATATTATAATTTATACAGTATGAGCTATAAGAAAGGCAGAAAAGCAGCAAAAGAAGAACCATTGGATATATATGTTAGTAATTTATAAGATTTGGGATCAGTTATTGTTCATGACATTGTATTGCCATCATTGGTAAATTGGTAAAAAATTATCTGACTTGTATAAAGAATTTCATCAATATATATAATTGATTAATGACTACCTAAATGAATGAGCTAATTTATAGCAAGAGATGAGAACGAAGTAACTATTAAATCGGTATCACAAAAAGAAAAGGACTGACCATTCTGTTTCTTCTCGTCTCTTGATAAACTCATCAGCCACCTAATAAAATGGGAAGACTAGTTGTCAAGGGACTATTCTTGAAATATTATGAAGAAACTGGGAAGGGTATGAAAGGTGTAGTTCGATCCCCTTAAATTTCGTTTCTTGATGTAATGCATGAATGTAGAATGAAAGATTACTAGTTAATGGTTCAATACATGCCAAAAACTAAAGAACTCAGCACACAATGCCTTCTGTATTTAACATATGAACAAGAAGCCTCAAAATTTAACTCAAGTTAAAGTTGCAGCAGTCGCAACTTACTCTAGCCCGTAATTCATCAGCTAGTTCTCTTTGGGCATTCTCGTTTGGTGCAGGATTTCCCAATCGGATACAAGCTCCATGAGCAACAGAACGGAACAAGCACCTCCCATCTCCAGGTATACCTGTGCAGTGGAGCAGTTACATAAATCAAATTTACTTAACAAAACAAACAACACGTTAAAGGCATTGTGATCCATACTCAAAATTCTTTATTGAAGTAGAATTTCACTCGCAGAAATGCCTGAAGAAACTACAGGAACAACGTAAACCACATATCACTAACCAATCACGCAGTAATCCGTCAGGACATTCTTGCTATTTAAACTGCCGGCAGAAGAATCTCCCTTCACTTCATTTCCCTCGGGTGGTTCAGCATAAGAAGGTTGAGTAGCCGAAGAACAAACCATCAGTCCAATAAAAATGCCAGTTGACACACCGCGCTGCCTCAAAGAAAAAGGTCCTATATTACATTTAGCTTTGGAAGCCCGACTTCGTTTGTTCATCAAGAGTCTCAAATTCATATCCTCATATCCAGCTGAAACACTGACACGACTCTTCCCATAACACCGAGGACCATTGGGGCCTTTAAGCGTCAGCGTATGGCATCCAAGGGAATTACTCTGAAATGCTTGAAAGCTATTAGACTTTGCATTGGATGCATTAGTGGTGAAATTATTTAGTCTTGCATGTTTGGTGAAGGTGCGGCAACAGCACGACGAATGTTGGGACGCACCAGAAACACGGACAATCGTCTGTCTCTGCACGTTTGCGATTAAGCAGACTACATTCTTGGCGCATGTGCTGATGGGGGTATAAAGAGTCATCTTTGTTTAGAGCAATAATACAGTGAAAAGGACCTTGCAGGGATGGATGCTTTGATCAAACACCACTAATATATATACACATATGAGATCTAAACATGCAAATTGAAAATGCACACACCATCCAAAAAAACAAATGAGCCTAAAATTTGGGCCCTAAATTCATATCATCATTCTTAAGTTATCTGTAAAGAGTAACACACCGACACAGTCCCAAAATGTAAGAAAAAATCAATCTTTAGGGAATAATTAAATAATAGGAAGAAGAAAAAAAGATAAGCTTTTACCAAATTTGTATGAAAAGCCAAAACTTATTAATAGTGCAGAAGATTTTTTTCACATAGTCATGGATTAAACAAACCGAAAAAACCCAATAACATAGTATTACCTACTTGAATTCCAAGATTATAAATTTGCCAGTTTCACAGAAATCAATAATACAAATAAGCTGAATATACGAATAGAAGTTATGAATGATCAATAAGCAGGAAAGTGGATTAAAACTCAGCTGAAAGCAATAAGCAAAAGAAGCAACTACGGAATAGAAGTAAGGAATAAAATAGCCATGTAAACTTGTAAAGGAAATACCACTGAATCTTTCAGAATTTTGAAGAAGAAATGTCGGATTAAAATGAAAAATTAAAATGGGTTTGGAATTTCTTGCTTAGAGATTGAAACTTCAAACCTCTCTCTTAAGCCTGCGGTCTACTGTGGAGAGGAAGCTCCATACGACGTCGTTATGTGTTTGGGCTTGTCGTTGGCGCGGCCTGAAATTATGGACCCAATACTGTTTTTAATTTATGGTTTATTTGAAAATACAGTTATATTTAGATTATGGGTTTCACCGTTTCATTGTACTTTTAATAATAATAATAATAATAATAATAATAATAATAATAACAATAATAATAATAATAAAGTATAAAGACTAAAGTGAAAAATGAGAATTTTGGTCCTTAATTATATTAGAGTTTTATCTCTTTAGAATCCAATATATATATAAAATTATCAATTCATGGATCTACAAGATTAAAATTATGAATTTGGCTTGAAAGATTGCGTCTATCAATTTGAAGATTAAAATTTTCATGCTCTTTGGATTCTTTTTTATTTTAAAGTTATTTTAAATAAAGGTTTTGTTATTGGTTTAAATAAAGCTTTTCAATCAAGTCATTTCAGATCTACTAACAAATCAATAAAGATTTTATTGAAAAATACTTTTTTTAACAAATATTTAATTTAAAATAAAATAACATGATATTTTTTTATATTAGTTTTGTCATTGGTAGGGATGTCAATTCAATCCGAACCCGACGGGTTGACTCGAATAACCCGAAAAATATAGCGGGTTAGAGTTGAATTTTTACGACCCGAAATTAAAGTGGGCTTCGTGGGCTGGACCGATTAACCCGCGGGTTGTATGGGCTAGCCCAAACGGGTTGCGAGTCGGCCCGATGGACTGGAGATCTAAAAAGAATGAAGAATAACGACATTATCTAGAAATTGAAACTCACTTTTCATTAAGCGTTATGTACCATAATTTTGTCACAAAATAATAATCTACCCAATAATATACTTTACAATTTTAATTGTATATGTATGATT
>JAYJMF010000021.1:4182110-4203905 GCA_036873715.1 Salvia sclarea | reverse complement strand
AGAAGGAATTTGGTCTTACTAGGACCACATTATCATTACAACTAGTTGGTAATGCCAAACACTATGCTAGATGATTTGTACATAAGATTCCAAAAGCAGTTATTGCATCTGTAGTTAGTCCTTCTAAAACTGACTAATAACTAGAATACTTTATACTTGGTATCTTTGAACAAAAATATGCAATAATTGTCAGCCTTAAAATAACCAGCTAGGCTTATGCCCTAAATTACTTTAATAGCCTTCATTGTCAGGATGATACACAGCTGCAAAACTAAAATAGCCTTATTCTAGCCTTCATTAACAGAGGTTGGACTGAGCATACAAAATATTGATATTTCACTCTTCACAGTTACAAATTCTCAAGCTGGGACAGGCTTCCAAGCTCGATTGGAATAGGTCCACTAAAGTAGTTACCTTGCAAATACCTGTGCAAATAGTAAATCAAGATTACCACACTAGACGCATACAACCCAAACGATAAGCAGGGGGGAGCAACTGAGAAAGGACAATGATATAAGTGAAAAAATCACCGTGGTATCTACATTATTATTCTGCTAGTCAAAATGTAAGACAAATATGCTGAGGCAAACCCAACATACCCCTGGATGGTTAACCCGTCCTAAATTCCTTCAGACTTCAACGACTAAAGTAATATTTTTATGTTCAAAATATTGTAGAAGAGACTGCTGTAGAAAGACCCCTCAATCAGGAAGCAAGTGCTTAGGAACATATCTAGAAGAAATTTGATCAAACTTACTTCACTTCCTCTCTTTCTACAACTATGAAACAGTCAATAGTAATATTAACAAGAGTTTCTGCACATATTGCGTATAGAAAATAAAGTTCTTAGGAACTCTTTAGACTCCAGGATAATCATAATGAGGACAGTCCAAATTTAGAAATTTAAAATCTCATCAATCTTGAGAAATGAGTAGAGCTTTGGATAGAAAATTACATCTGAGTGCAGCTGTGTACAGTTCCCAAGTTCTGGAGGGATTGCCCATAAAAGTTGTTGTCGTGAAGAGCTCTACAAACAAGTAGTTCAATTCATCAACAGTAGCAGGGCACAACAATCAACTTTCAATTTTTTAAGCCACTAAGTATGAACAGTAAAAAAATATGACAAATACAAAAGATAACACAATGATAAAGGACAAAGAGAAATTAAGCACATGTCCTCAGATAAATTACAGTCACGAAAGGACACGATGAGAATTTTGGTGTTTTCTTAAAGATAAATTAATTTCTGAAGTATCAAGGAATTTACAGTAACATATCCAGGATTTCCTTTAATGGGGGCTTGACTACTGTAGTTTTGCATAAGTAGATTAACATGAGCACAACCTAATGAGCTTCCCATACATCAATTCCAAGCATATATCAAACAAAAAAGAAGAAGAAAAAAATTCCAGTAATACGACTTGAAAGAAGACGACTTTTGTAAGGGGATACTATTGCAATATCCAATGCTGTGTTTGAGTTTATTTGATTACAATACTTACTTAGTCAGACAAAACTCAGCAGATCTCATCTCTCACTGTACTAAGTTAACCAAAATATGTGCCGAGTTAATGACCAACTGACATACCATATGGACTGAGAGCTTCAAGCTCTTTCGCCAGATTGTAAAGCAATAGAGTCCATAAAAGCAACTGCCGAGAATTCACAGGGAAGCTGCCCATTTTGGTGTTGATCAAGCATGATAAGATAAGCACAAATCACCAGAGGAAAAGAGCTGCAAAACAACTCTACAGGACATCTGGTGGATGTCAGGTTGATTATTTCAAGAGCAGCCAGTTTAAGAGGTCATAAGAAAGAACCTCCTGAAAACAAAATGAACATCATTAGTTTATGTGATAAACAGTAAGAAAAGGAAGAGAGTAAAACGAACATTGTGTGTAGAACTTGTCGTTTGTGATTGTGAATTTGAGCTATAATGCAGCATGCAGAAAGTCTAGGATAGCATCTTTTGAGGCATGACCAGACACACCAATTTTCAGATGATGTAAACAAAACACTGCCATATGAAAATTTCTAGCTTTTCCACATCAACTATGATGTGGAAAATGTGCAACCAAAATGTGCAACCAAAATGTGCACTAAACTAAAACCTTTAGTGATCTTTTCAGGAGTGATAGTTGACACCTGCCAATAAGAAGGGATATGCGATCATTTCTTAAACGAAAAAAGTAGATGCCTGTCGACAGGATGCTAAACCATTAACAATGGCAGAAAATGCATCAAACATACAAACACTGATCTTGAACTAGTATTTAGGATCAAACAACCGCCTCTTATTAGTTCAATAAATGGCATTCATCCCATTTCTGCCAGACAAGCTACCTAATATTCCCTCCTCCATCAAGCACCTTAATTTGCCAAAATCTCAGCCATTTAAACCAACAATCAAAAGCTAAACCAATGTACAGCTTTCAGAAGCACAGTAAGCATCACAGCAATTAGCAACCGAACAAATAAGACACTACAAAATACACATCCAGATTTCCTCAAAAACAAAAACAAAAAAATAGACGAAAACCTAAGATCGCATTAGAAGCAGCAGAAACTGATTCAGTGCAATTCAGCAGGCAAATTGGGAAATGATTGAAATTGATGATTGAGCTGTGCAGCTGTTGAGTGGCACCAAGCAAACAATCGCAGGCCTCTCCTCGCGCTTTCTCTCTCTAAAACTGTACATGCGACTGTGTGAATACAAGCGTGCATGTATAGGTGCGAACAGTGGAGAGTGTGAAGTGTTGGATTTAATAATGTAATGTAACTATCATCAAAGACCCAATACAAAAGATAATCGGATTGAATGCATCTGAGCACATCAAAAGCTAGCCAAGAGCCATATATATAGAAAATTACGGATGATGCTGCCAATCTATCAACAACAATTCCACAGGGATGCACTTATACACAGAAAACAACAAAAAGAAAGTGACAGTTGCACAAAGAAAAGGAAGAAGGTGAGCCAAAAGAACTCCAATATAAGGAATAAATGGATATTTGTATTTCTTTCTAAAGAATTGATTATAAGTACGTTTTAGAATTGAATGAAGAGAAGTAGAGTAAAGGCCTACCAGTCCAAAATTAATCATTCAGTCTTTGATTGCTTTGACATGCAGTGAGCGAGTGCAGTGTATGCAACATCATCTAATGTTATCCCTCTATCAGACATGTGTTCCCACAGAGCGAAGGCTTCATTAGAATCCCCTTCCTTGCAGAACCCTTGTGCCACTACATTGTAGGTCACTGAATCAGGAGCGATTCCTTTGCTTAGCATTTCCCTCATACTCTCAGCAGCCTCCCCCATCCTATCCAACTTGCAGTACCCCTGGATTATTACTGTATATGTTATCTTGTTCGGCTGTATGTTTAATGAAGACATTTCCTGCAAGAGTCTCACTACTTCATTCATCTGTCCTAGCTTACAATAGCCACCAATTAGTGCAGTATAACATACTACATTAGGCTGTAAACCATCCTTTCTCATATCGTCAAGCAGATATGTCGACTCATCTACTCTGCCAAGGTTTCCCATTGCATGTATTAGAGAAGTATAGGTGGCAAGGGTGCGTGGAATACCTTTGCTTCTCATCTCATCAAGGAGTTTAAGGGCCGCTGGTATGTTCCCAACCCTAGAGTGTGCTTTAATGAGTATGTTATATACCACAGAATTTGGCATAACATTCTGCTGGAGCAACATAACAAAGAAATTCATAGCCTCTTCAAGTTTATCATCATTGCAATACCCATCTATCATTACACCATATAAATGAACATCAGGAACAAGATTATTCCTTCGGCATTCATGCCAAAGCATCAGAGCTTCATCCATTTTACCCTTACCAAATAACCCGTTTATCAGCATGCTGTACGTCACAATGTCTGGTGAGATTCCTTTCTCAGTCATTTCTTCCTTGAGCTTAAAGCCAACCTCCAACCTACCCTCTTTGCAACTCCCATAGATTAGTGCATTGAATGTGAAAGTATCCAACCTAACACCACAATCCAACATGCTCTTGATGATAGATTTAGCTTCCTGCACCATACCTATTTCACAAAGTCCAAAAACAAGAGCATTTGAGGTCACTGTATTGGAAGCAACACCTGTACTCTGTAGATCATAATATAGCTTCAAAGCTTCTGAATGCTTATGATTTCGACAAAGTCCACACATCAAAGTTGTCAGCAACATATTGCTAGGCCTCGTGTACTTAAAAGACAACATCAAGGTGTACTTAAGAGCAGAGTCAAATCTTAAGTTTTTACATAATCCGTGAATGAAAGAATTTAAAGTACCTAAGTTTATACTTAAACCTCCTTTCATCATCTTTCTTAAAAACTGCTCGGCTAAATCTATTTGATTATCCTTGCAGAGTCCATTTATGAGAGTATTATAAGTAACTGAATTCGGAATAACGCCTAGTAATGACATATCATCCTTTAACTTCAAGGCAACTGTCACATTTCCCATCTTACAAAACCCGTCAATTAATGAGTTATAAACAACAACATTTGGATTAAGCCCCTTACTCGACATCTCTTTCAAGACACAATCAGCTTCACTGTATTTCTGAAGTTTCATCAGACTGTTAATCAGCAAACCATAAGTAACAACGGTCGGTTTTACCCCTTTATCTACCATTCTCTCCTTAAGCTGAAATGCCTCTTCCAGCCTCCCAAATTTGCATAGGCCATGCATAAGGTTATTATATGTAACAGCATTAGGAGCAACACCTTTACTCTCCATCTGCTCAAACAGTTTGATCGCCTCCTCAACCTTACCACGTTTGCACTGTGCATCTACTGCAATACTGTATAAGAAAACATCCGGCACAAATTTGCTCGAAACAATACTAAAAACCTCATATCCTTTCTCGGGTTCGTCTGCCTTAACAAGCGAGCTCATCAAAAAAGTGCAAGTCCTGAAAGACGGCACGAACCCTCGACCTGCTAACAACCTAAACACATCCATCGCGACATCAAACCCCGCGCTCTTACGATCACTAGCATAAACATGAACCAAAATATCAAAAGCTCTAACCCCTCCTCTAAACCTCTCCGAACCCAAACAAACATCCGCCAACACAGCGGCGATCTCCCTATGAAAATCCACAACACCATCCCTCAATGTCACGGCCAACTTGCCATCAATCAATCTTATCAGGAGCAACCGCGCAACCGAATGAAGATCCTTAGAAAGCAACAGGTGGAACAACACACAATACGATCTAAGCGCGAATCTGAACTCCCAGCGATTGCTCGCGAGGTAAAAGAACTTCAATGCGGTAGAAGGATCAACATTTTTTTGAATTTCCCAAAAAATAGAATCGAATTGAAGAGGATCCAAATCCTTAAGCAAATCGCTATACTGAAATGAATCCAAATACGGTGACGATAGAATAGAGGACAAACTCAATGTGTCGCGTAACCGCTGATCGAATGCTGCAGGAGCCGGAGCACGGGGCGTCGCCTCGGAATCCGATTGGGGCGGCTCCTTCGGTTTAGGCTTGGTGTTTGGATTTTCCAGCCGCTGCAGGGGGTGGGGCGAGAATGTGAGGGGTCGTTTGATCGGAGGGAAGAGGATTGCGGCGGTGTTGGTGGCGGCGGCGGCGGCTTTCTGGACCGCGGATCTTCTCATGTCCATGTAGGATCTGGTTGTGGTTCGCGCGATCCGCCTGGTGTGTGTCGTGTGTGAAAAAATTGGAGGTCTAGAGAGGCGGTTTTTGTGTGGGGAGAGGGGATGGTGGCGGCGACGCCATCAAAGTCGGGAGAGGTTTTTGGGTAGCGGAAGAGAAGAGGCCACGAAGAAGGAGGGAGAATTTTGACCCGACATTTGAACTGGGCCGGGTTTGGTTGTTTTTCTAGTGGCCCACTTTAATATTTAGGCACGACCTGTGTTTAACGTATCTCTTTAAAATTTTAATTTAAATTGATGTATCTATATTTATATTATATATATATACTGTAGTTAATCTTTAATCTATATTATATAAAAAAAGAGTTTTCAACGGACAATTTCCGCCAAAAATTCTCTCTCTTACAACAACTTTTGATTCTCTTTTTTCTATTCATTTTACTCTCTCTCTCTGCTAACAACCTTAATTCTCTCTCATACCAATTCCACTTTTTCTCTATCTTTTATTTCTTCCACTACGTGGATTTTTCCACCAAAACTTTCTCTCCCTTTCTTTTATATTTTGATATCTATATATTTTAATTTCTTTTATAAATTATAAAAAAAAATTAATAAAATATTCATATACATCTTAGATTAAAGATTGTAGCCAATGTTAAATTTAATATAAGAATTATAAAAAATGAATTTGAAACTAAAAAATTATGACAATTTGAAAGTATGATTTTTTTTTCTATTTCCCTCTCTCCTCTCTCCTTAACAATTTTCTCTTTGTCTATTAAAATCACGAACTATCTTTTTATTCAGTTCTTTTTTATGTATTTGTTATATTTCTATTTTCTTTATTTATACTATTAGGTGTTTTTCAGATGAGAAACGAGTAGGTATAAATTTATTTATTTATTTTATAAAATAATGCAATTAAGGCGAAGGAAATTACATTGATTCATTTGACAACTCTACAATATTAAAAATAATATTTTAAAAAGAATACCTTTTGTTCATTTTTCATATAATTTTGTAGATGAATAATATATTTTAATATATTATACATTTAAAGGAGTATTCCAAAATATATAACAATAATATAATTATATATTGTTGCAATTACTTATAATTTATGTCAAATAACTTATATTCTTAAATATCGATTAGTTTGATGATCGTCGCGCATCGCGCGGGTAAGCGTACTAGTTTCCAATGTAGGAGTAATTAATACTCCATGCACGATGCAACCAATGTCCTAATTAAAAGTACAAAAAAAAAATAAGGCAAATATTTTCGTGCGGCTGGTAGCACGGGCTGCGGTGGTCAACGACCTACATTGATGATTGACCGGGTCATTGGCCGGTCAATTTTTTTTATTTTTTTAAATAAATGACATTATATATTAGTGATATAAAATGACACTATGATCAAAATGACAGTATTAGTGATATCAAATAGCACTATTAGTTATACAAAATGACACTATTAGTATTACAAAATGGCACTATTAGTATTACAAAATGACACTGTGATCAAAATGACACTTTTAGTACATCAAAATGGTACTACAACTGAAATGACACTTTTGTTGATATAAAATGATACTTTTAATGTTTCAAAATAGCACATTTTAGTGTTCTATGTATAGAGTTTAGTGTTTAGGGCGTTAGGGTTTAGTATTTAAGGGTTAAGGTTTAGTTTAGGGGTTAAGGTTTAGAAATAACACTAATAGTTATTCGAAATTGCACTTTTAGTTATATAAAATGACATGTATAGTGTTCAAAATGACACTTTTTAGTTTTTAATGGTTAGGGGTTAATATTTAGGGTTAGGGGTTTAGTTTTAGAGGTTAGAGTTTAGTGTTTAGGGGGTCAGCGTTTAGTTTTAGGGATTAAGGTTTAATATTTAGGGGTTAGGGTTTAGAAATGGTACTAATAGTTATTCAAAATGACACTATTAAGTATACAAAATGACACTTTTCTGTTAAAAAAATAAAAATAAAAAGTTGATCGTTCAACGGCCCAATCAACGCGGGCCATTGTCCTGCCGCAGCCCGTGCGGAGTGTGCCTCTAAAAATAAAGTTCTATTTGCTGGCACATACATACTGACATACATAAGCATGCACAATTATGATTAGGCAATAAGCAACATTAATTTTATAGTCCAGCTATAATTGTACACTAACCTCAAGGGAAAAAAAGTTCTTCATGAGCAACTTTGTACATGATGATACGAGGGAGATAATGTCGACCATGGCAATATCGTTCTTTCATATCATTGTTTTTCATATATTTCCTTTGACGGATAAGACAGCTTAGAGCTTTGCTCAGTTTGCTATCAATTATTAATTACAGATTAAATCAATTCATCTTTACAGTTCCTTTGTGGAATATTGACCCGAATCTATTTTTTTAACATGAAAAATGAAAAAATATGGAAAAATAGGTGAGGATATATTTCACGTTTAGATTGTTTCTCCCCGTGGGGTGTAGTTTTTGGGTTTATCTCGTGAGGCGTTGGTCCTTTTCTTTGTTGTCGCTGACAAACCCGTATTTTACTATATTTTCGCGCTCAAAATAAATTTATAAACCTTTGTGCCTACCACAGGCGTAGCCAGCGATAAATATAAAGGGTCGATCCGGAGGGAGTTGGTGTAGTGCCCTCAATGTCACCGTTTTACTAAAAAGAGAGAGTTGTTGGTACTGACTTCGTCGTGTCCAATACGAGAAATAGCATAAACCTGAAATAGTAAAAGCCTGGCTTGGGTAAGACGCTGATGTTGATATGACTTGTACTAGTTCGTTGATGCATATATTTTCACTAGACTCATGTATCGTTGGTTATAGGCTCAATCGAATCATGCCCCTATTGTCACGACGTCACGCACACAATTCCACCTCACGCAGCTCTCATCCATACTGTTTAGTATTTTACCATCACTAATCCGTCACGCCTCACTCTGATCTTTGGTAAGTCCACTTTACAAGGTCACGAAAGATTGCATTTAGCCCTAGACGGCCCAACTAGCCTCTAAGCATGCAAATGCTCACTGCCGAAAGATAGGGGCTTGCTCAATACATACGACCACAATCACCCGCCCTAGTCACACTATTCGGAGCGAGGGATACCCTACGCTTTAGTCCGATTATTGTTTGTAGTCCATCTTGCCCACTAACACCATTTGCAACTGACGCAATGAGCTCGACGGGACATGGTAAACAGACCTAGAACTTCAGGAACACATGAGTTTAGATCCTAATTACTAATTAGATCTCACTAGTTTGTCAAGTTCATATTTCACATCTTTGTCATGCCCAAGCCAGTATACCTACTTAGCTAGACTTAAACGAACACATCATACAATCATTAATTGAGCCCATGATGAAAATGGAAAAGTACTTAATAGAAAATAAAGAAAGACAGCGATTCCAAAGTGCTCACAGTCAACATACGAAAGCAAAATAAAGTGTTTGCCCCGAAGGGACTTCGAAAGCTAAATTACTAATGTACGAGAGAATTCTAGCTATGAAAATATGAGGGATGATATGCACAAGTCGCACACTCGTCAGGTATTTAAAGGGCTAAAGATTGCTAGGGTTTGGAGTCTTCATGGGCTGCAGCTAGAGGTGTCAAAATGGGCCCGGCCAGATGGGCCAGCCCGGGGTACCCGGGGTTAGGGCTGGGTTGGGCTAGGATATTAGTGGCCCGAAAAATATCAGGCCTAAAAAGCCCGCCCAGTGAGCCCGTTGGGCTTACCGGGCTTTGGGGCTAAAAAGCCCGGGGTTTTAGGGCCAAAAAGCCCGCCCAACTTTTACTACTATATGTTTATAATTTTAAATAGTATATGTACAATATTATGAAGGTAGCCTAGTGGTTGGTGCATTAGTATTCTATCTTAAGGGTTGTGTGTCCGATTCTAAGTGGGAACATAATATTCTCAAGTTTTTTTAACATTTAATATGACATTTATAACTGTCATATTAAGTATTTCTATAAAAACTACCGTAAAACCTCTATTAGGACGTTTAACAGTGTCCTATAAGGTGCGGGCGGGTTTAGCCCGAAAGCCCGGTGGCCCGGATGGGGCTGGGTTGGGCTGGGAATTTTTAAGCCCGATGGAATTTCGGACAGGCCCCCCGACCCGCATATTACCTGGGCTTACCCATATACTCAAAAGCAAGCTGAGTTGGGCCAAAAGGCCCATTCAAGGGCAGCTTAAGAAATTTTGTTCATATTACATGTATTACAATATCATTTTGCTCATATTACATATGTTTGATGAATGAATAACTAAGAAATTTTACATCTATAGCCCAAAAAGAGAAAATCGACAACTATTCCTTTGGAGGTTAACATATGTAAATATAATGATATATCCATTGCCACCCAATTCAAAGTATATTCAACAACTTCACCAAACCAAGTTCATCAAAAAACTTGCTTTGCTTGTATGAGAAAAGGGCCTCTAACCATATGTTATTGCTGTTATAATATAGTAGTATATTACAAATAGTATATTACAAATGCACAAAGGGAATTTTGACCATCACTTTCTATTTCTTAGTTTAATTTAATTTTTGACTATGTTAATTTAATTTTTGACTTTGCAAACACGTTCATTAACAATGTAAACTAGATCAAATTTCCTCCTTACCAACGTGCAATGATTAATTAGATTTTTCTGCTTGGATTTATTTGTCACATTTTCTCTTGATTGTCTAATAAAGAGGGCGCGACTTTATTGCGATTTTGGAAGAAAATATAATTCAAATATTAGGAAATTATGGAGTCTATAGAATGTAAGTTGTAACTACTAACTAATAGCTAATCCTCGCACGATTCTTTCTTTTATTTAATTTTTTAATATAAAGAAAATATTAATAGAGGGGATCATAAGGGATATTAAAATATAAGATTGAATATTTGAAGGATACAATGGTCAAACAAGTTTAAAATTAATAATTTTTCCAAAGTAAAATAACATATTTGTTTGGATTATTATTTTATCAATCCATCCATCCTATCACTCAATGTAAACGCAACCTTACAATAGTCGAATACTCACTTGACGTAACATTTGTTTCAATAATAATAATAATAATTTTTAATTTTCATCTTTCATGCAATACAAGTTTCTGCATGCAATACAAATAAATTATCATGATAGCGAGAAATAGAAGATCTTTAAAACAAGTAGAAGATTGAAAGGAAGGGTTAACTCCCACATTTGTGCAGATCTTATCATACATCCTTTCAAAATCAAAGAAGGCATTTGTGGAGATCTTATCATACATCCTTTCAAAATCAAAGAAGGAATAGAGTTTGAATAAGAAAGAGAGTAGGGAAAATCCTAGATTCGGAAGATAAAAGACAAAAGACAAAAGAAATAAGGAATATGCGAACACGAGATCACGAGAACTCAACGGTTGCATACATCGGGTCCCTTGGTAGTCTGATCATCTCTTGACAGGTTAGGATATGACCAACGCGATGTTTTGTGTTGTCAACAACGTTTCCGGTAGTCGTGCTCACACTGAAGTGGAACTCATCAATGAACAGCCGCCGATGGCACGGCCTGTAGCACCTCTTACCATGTATGCACACCCTATATCTATAGTTATGTAGAATATAAGCTCTTACACCAACAACGGTTCTATCTATATCGTATTGCAAACCTATATCTACAAAATAACAAAAATATAAACAAAATATAATATAAGTTAATTAAATCAAATCAAATAAAAAATTGTGTTTTACCTGCAGGGTGGTGTGGCAAACGGCTGAAGTGGTCCACAACCATCTGAAAGTACACCTCCGGTGTCCATCCAAAATACTTGCCGTGTGAATCTCATTCTCGTCTCCAAAACCTCTCGTTACCTCCGCGGTTACGCTCGATATTTGGCCACGCCCTTGCCATCTGCATACGAAGTACAGGAGTCAAATCTGTTCGCTGATGAAAAATAAAAACATCAGATTTAATAATAAATATTTTCTGAAAGGTTTTACTACCATTGAAAATACTTACAGGATTAAAGTTCTGAAACCGAGCTAGTGGTGGCCGCCGGTAAAGGCTTCTATAGCCATCCACCGTGAATGCGCAATCTCCGGCTCCGACGACCCTTGGTCGGAGGCCATTGCGCAGAAAGTATGTATATCATGTTGAGTTGAAAACATTCACTGCAAAGTTACAAGTCTTGTTTAATTAGGAACTGACATAGGTCGAATTTGGTTACTGAGCTAAGAGATATTGTAGTACCCCGAATTCTTGTAGCAGGATGATACGATCCTCGCTGATCGAATCGAACACACGCGAACGGAAGACTGATTATGAATGGAACAGAACAGATGGAGATCCCAAAACCTCTGGATCTAACCTTCGAAATGATGTAGGTCAGTATTTTGCCTACACCCCAACGAGATGGTTGACACAGCAATTTGGGGACGATGAATGACACACAACGAGCGATGATTGGCTCGCTGATACGCCGATAAATGAACTTGTCTTGGAAAAACCAAGAAGAACTCGAAACTCTCAAGAGAGAATAAAACTCACAAATTATGCTTAATCAATAGTTGCTGAAAAACGTATCAATACAAAGCCTAATACAGGCTGCCAACCCTAGGCTCAAAAAAGAAAATAACTATTTAAAAGCCTAAACTTAACTAATCAGCCAACTAAGCCCATAATTCGAAAATAATTATCCAAAGACTAAATGGGCTTATAACTAATAAAATAAATAAAATACAAGTCTTCAATCTTGGGCCCACTCGCACACAATAAGATTAATAAAGCTGGGGCCCAGCGAACCATCATCTCCAATGGGCTTCTTCATCAGCTCTTGCTCCCAAACTTCTCGGACTAGGCCCATCAAGCTCTCCTTGAACTTCTTAGCCCGACCTCTTGTAATGGGCCCAACAGGAACATGCACCGGGTTCGGAACCAACGAACCTTGGGTTGCATCACGAGTCCACTTAGATAAAGCTCACTCGAACTTACACAATTTCAACTCCCAACTTTAATCGAATCATTTTACACCAACACTTTAGTATATATCCTTTTACATGATCAATGCTCTACAACATAACAGAAAGTTGTTATTGTGGTTCTCACCCCTTTGCATCCACCTTGAACTCTTCGCCTCTAATTGTCGGAGGAAACACTTATGGATTGTGTTTGAATCATTATGGTTTTTCTTTGTGTTTGGATTTATTTAATTTAGAAACTCTAAACTTCAAAATTAAGATCATAAAAAAAAAAGAGAAGAACACATAAATTGTGTCATTACAGTGCAACACCATTTGAAAGTGTTGTATAAGAATGACATTTTATTAATGTGTCACAAAATTGTCATAATTTAAAGACAAAAATATAAGTGTCATCTCTATGTCATTGAACTGCGATAGACTATAAAGATGACACACAGTTGTCGTAAATATACGACATTGAATGCAACATAATTATAAAAATGTGGTATAGTTATGACATTTTATTGAGGTGTCGCAACTAAATTGTCACATTTGTGACCTTAAACTATGACACAGTTTGTGGATGGCGCACAAATGACGTAATATGCGACACTAGATGCTACACTATTATAAAAATGTGGTATAATTAGGACATTTGATTAAAATGTCACAAATGAATTGTAGTTATTTTCAGGCATAAAAACGAGTTTCACACTTTTGTCACTAAAATACGACACAATGTAGGCGACACATAAATGACGTAAATATACAACACTAGATGCAACACTATTATAAAAATGTGGCATAATTAGGACATTTGATTAAATTGTCACAAATGAATTGTAGCAATTTTGAGGCATAAAAACGAGTTTAACACTTGTGTCACTAAAATACGATGCAATATGTAGGTGACACATAAATGACGTAAATATACGACACTAGATGTAACGTTATTATAAAAATGTGTATAATTAGGACATTTGATTAAAGTGTCGCAAATGAATTGTAGAAATTTTGAGGCATAAAAATAAGTTTCACATTTGTGTCACTAAAATACAACGCAACATGTAGGTGACGCATAAATGACGCAAATATATGATGGTAGATGCAACACTATTCTAAATATGTCTTATAATTATGACATTTGCTAGAGATGTAGCAAGTAAATTGTTTAAACTTAAGACCTAAAAATAAGTGTTGCATCTGTGTCACAAAATTAAGACACAATATTTAAATAACGTAAATATACGACACTAAAGGCTTAAGTATCATGATTTTACGACACATACATGTAATGTCGCATGCGCATCTGTCACAATAGGCATGTTTTCTTGTATTAAGTCTAACGAATGCAACTCCAAATCATTACTTTACATTTATTTCTTATAGTTCTGGATTACCGTTAATGAGAGTAAATAAATTGAGTAAGATTTCATTTTACGGGGGAAAAGTATGCTCGAACTCATACGATTATGACTAAATCCGATTAAGTTGAATCTGGAATCCTTTATACCTATCTATTTCCACCATAATTAATTATAGGCTGCGAGTAATAATAATGAGTAAATAATTCAGCCCAATTTTGCAAGCTACTTGGACATACCATCATGTTTGATGATCTGAGAAGCAAGGGATGGTGCTATAGTGGGTTTTTTTTTGGTAATATATTAACATACGCGAATCTAATATCAGAAAATAAAAATAATATATTTGTGACACAAGTTCGAATAGAATCTTCAACACCTATTTGGTACGCAAATAAATTTACAATTCCGAGTTGTACCATTGAATGTCGAGAACCTAAGCCGGACTTTGCGAGCCACTCAACAAAAAAGGAAAATTCTCAAACTCGCACTATTTCAATTCGACTCAATTATTTTGTGTCTATCTATAACACACACACACACTAGTTACAAGAACGAAGTAGAATTGATGAGAGTAAGTAAATTGAGCGGCATTTTTCAAGTAATTAATTGGAGGAAACACCTCCAACTGGCACAATTTGTGACACAAGTTCGACTCGACCTAGTTTGACTCGAATTTCGACACCCATATTAATTATACACGAATTAATAGAGCTCCGACTTCATTTATGTTTCGTTTTGGTCATTTTATCTTGAACCCAACTCTTGTCGATGTACAGTGATGCATGCAGACACGTTAGTTATAGGCCATATGTCAATTTTTTAGCAAAAATTCAACTTTAATTATCATTTATGTAACTAGAATCCATTAATCAAGCAATCAAATACTACATATGCTACCAACATAGACACTTTATAATTGGGCTTACTCAAAAAGGGCATGCAGTAGATAACAATAAAACTTAATCTCTATCTAGCAACGTATAAAAAGGTAAAAAGAAGATGGATCAAGCATGAAGAGTAGCATATGTATTGATGAGAGATAAGGCGTTGCTGGTCATATGCGCCACATTCACAATCTTCCCTCTCACCGCCGCCTTCACGCCGCCGGCCATGCGCTTCCCGGCGAAGCCATCCATGCAGGTCTCCTCGTCCGTGAGGGCGGCGCTGACCCACGTCTGAGCGTCGCTGATTACGGCGTCGAAGTTGGAGGCTTTGATATGACTCATCTCGGCCATCGATCTCCTTAACTGGTCGACCGAGTCGGCGAGCTCCTCCACGCAGTCGCGCATGGCACCGACCTCGCGAGGAGTCATGCCGGCGGTGCGGGAGAGCTTGAGCATGGAGGCGGAGGTGGAGATGGCGGTGTCGAGGCTGACGGAGAGGGCGGCGTTGGCGATGAGCTTTGGGTTTTGCTGGATGGCGGCGGCGTGGGTGGAAAGGGAGGAATAGCACAGTGTGGGGTAGGCCGTGGTGGAGCAGGATTTTCGGATGAATTCGGTGCTCCTGGACCCGCCCAGTCCTCTGCCTTCGCAACCACACTCCATAAATGCAGCCATCACTACGACTACTAATGCCATGGCTATACTCATCTCCATTTTTTAATTGATCAATGTGTGTGTGTGTGTGTAAAACTTGCTAGTTTTGCTTGTGGGGATAATGTTGGTAGAGGAAAGGGCCTATATATAGACAATAATTACATATGTTTGCTTAATAAGAAAATTAATTTTAATATAGATAAAAACTTTGAAGAGATCTATAGATATTTTCGTTAGGCGTAAGGTATGTATGGGGGAGCCACGTTCCTCAATGTGTTCCTGGAATTTAAAGAATAATCCCAATTATGTCCTATTAATTCATAACACTCATCTAACAAGTAGGCTACAATCATTTTGCAAATGGATGAAAGTGATAATCTTCTTGGACCATATGTGGGATCATTTATTAACTTTTGTTTGATATATATCTGCGGGGTCGATTGCTGAAAAATAATTTGAAGAAAGAAGCTCTCGTACAAAACACTCCCTAGATATTTTCTTGGTCAGGCATCGGAAAGATATTAGGGAACTAGGTGAAACTTATAAAGAATCCAATAATTTAATTATTCATAACATTCATTTAAAAAATAGACAACGTACAACTCTTTTGCAATTGGACGAAACTGATCAGTCTCTTTGGACCATATGTGGGATCCTTTCATTAAAAATGCTTGCATATATGGGCCCTGACTCACTATGCACGCCGCACGCGATTCAGTTCAATTTGAGCGGGCAGATTAGGGTTTGGTTTAGTTTGATTTTTATTTTTTATTTTATTTTTTTTGGTTGAAAATTTGTTTTGAATACATAAACAAGTGGTTTGGGGATATGATTGGCTAAGATATTTTGAAATGGACTTAGCAACTTATTAAGTTGATCATCTCATCATCTTTGGGGACCGTATGTGGGATCCTCTCATTAATTGATTTATATCTAATTGTTTGATTTATTTTTTTCAATTAGCTCACACACTTTAGATACAACTTGTACGTTTACCTCACAACGCACAACGATTGAGACCTTTAAATTTTTTAATTATAAAATATTATGGTAATTACGGTTTTCAAATAATTCAAATTAGTCATAGATAATACTATAATAAAACATTTATGTTTTGTGTTTGTATGATCTATATCTATATATGTTATATCTATGTGATTTCAATATCATGGATTTAGGCTAATATATATTTGAGTTTTGTACTACATATTGCTTAATTATAAGCCAGGAGATTAAATATTGAACAAAAATTCAACTAGAAATTTATATTAAAACTAAAACACAAACATAATTATAAAGATGAAAGAAAATAAATTGTATAAAATGAAATATAACTAAAATTGAAAAAGAAATAAAAATATATATTTCTAATACATAAAACTATTTAGCCATCTAAAATTCCATATTAAGATTAGTATAAATATTAATACTTTTTTTAAGTTATATTTGAGATTAAAGAGTTTTAAAATGAAATTTTATAATTTTCTTTATCTTACCTGCACTAAAAATGATTGTATTTAAAAATTAATCGGAAAGAACACAATAGAATCAATAAAGTTTTTTGTGAAAATAGAAAAATAAAAAAATAGAAAATATAGAAAATAAAGTTCAATCAAAATAGAAAAAGAATGAAAAAAAGGAGTAGATTGAACCATATAGGAGAGACTAGAGAGGCATGTCAAAAAAAATAAAACTAAGAAGGATATAAGAGAACAAAATTACTTTGAATTTTTAAATCACCGTAAATTTTTCATTTCTAATCCAATTTTTACCTTTTGTATATCACATTAATGATCTTGTCCCCATCTTTAATAAGATGTATATTGAATATTTTTTTGTTGAATCAAATTTAGTGATTTTGGAAAGAAATAACAAATATTCAAATAAAAGAAAAGAGAGAAAAAGTAGAAAAGATGAGATATAAATTTGGAGTAAAAAAATAACCATTGAAACTCCTTTTTATATATTACTAGTATGATTATCCGTGCGATGCGCGAGCGTAAATGACAAAGCAAATAAATGAAATAAAATTAAAATAACGAAATACTAGAAATTTTTTTAAGAAAATGTTGCAATAAAAATTGAAGCGTGCAAGAGGACTTTTAAAAATTTTAAACTTTTAAACTATCATAACAAATTCGTCTTAAATTTGCTCTCATTTTAACATCAAATTAAATGTCTTGTCATTATATTTAATTTAGGATGCATATTTGATATTATTTTTTATGAATCAAACTTTTTAAATTAGAAAAAAATCAAGAAAAGTAAAACAATAGGAAAAAAATGAGAAGAGTGAGAAAGAGAATAGGGGGGAAAGAGAGAAAGAGAGAGAGATTAATGCAAAAAAATAATTAACTTAAAACATTGTGAATGAAGGAGAAAGAGAAAATGTGTGAATGTGAGAGAGAAAGCTGAGAAGAGAGAGAAAAACTAATTAAAGAAAAGTTGAGAAATATTGATGGAAAAAAAATTATTGTTTGCAACTCTGCTTTTATACATAATAGCTACATTTCAAAATTCGATTATGAATAAAAGTTAAATGGCTATGAGTAGGGTCGGGACCGGATACCATCCCGAAATATCAAATACTAATAATGATTAGTGTATATTGAAAAAGGATTAGTTCTCTCCAAAATTAATGGATATTGCGCCAGCCAATTTTGATGGGCCTAAAATGGAGGAGGATAAGCATTATTGTTTGAATTTGTTTGTCGACGTGCATGTGCATGCATGTAACATGTTTATGTTTGCATCAAAAACGATGTGCAGCCACTTGAATTGAATTGATGGACAATTATTTGGCCAAGGGTCGAACTAGTTATTTGACTGCATGATAATCCCATTGGTTTGTCGTCTCGGTTCAATGATAATAGCTAGTGTATATATATTCAAAATTTAAAAGCTAAAATAAATTCATTCACTTCTCATAACTTGATTTACCGTCCGTTGCAACAAATATTAACACGGGCCAAAAGTTATCCTAAATCTATAAGCCCATTATTATCTACTATATATAAATACGATCTTTAAATTTATTGTTATTTGATAATAATTTAAAAAAAGAAAGAAGAAGAAGAAGAAGACGACGACTTCTAGTTAAATGCAAATACAATAAATAATACTATATAATTTCCTGGAAATATACAAATTATTACTAAATTAATTTGATTTTCAACTAAATTAATTGGTGTCGTAAAAAAAATACATAACCTTTCAGTTGAATGTAAAATAGTTAAAAATCACTAATTATGTAGCAGCCCGCAAAAAGCAGGCGGCTCACCTTTTGATTTTTTATTCTAAAAACTTTTTTAAAATATTTATTAATTTTCTAATACGTTGTCCTATCGCCTTATTTGCCCTAAATGCTTGTGTGTGGCTTATTATTTTCAAATTAGGTAATTGGATAATTAAGGATTTATTTTATATATTTTGAATGTGTGGAATTGGGATAAACTTAGCTTGGAAACTAGGTCCCATATAATTATATTTTGATTATCATATCACCATCGTATCATCTCATTAAACATTTAGGAATTTATTCCCAATCTCTCCATATTACATGTCCACCTTGGATTTTTGCATAACATGATCATTACTAATTTTATTCGTTCCATATCATATCCATAATCACATTTTTCACTCATTAGAATTTAATCAACACCTCCTTGACCATTAGGCCTATTTTCGAAATCACCATAAATCCCTTAAAAGGGAATTTCTCAATTTCATTATTGAATACCACTTTATTTAATTTTCATTTGTTCCTATTCCATCATCAATTTATTCAACCCATACTCCCAACTTCCATTTAATTGATATTTTATAATTATTGTTGTCACATTTATTGGACTTCTATTTATTCTACTCCATAATTCTAATTTATTCGAGACTATGTTCCAATTTTCCAATTATTCTATTTTTCCCACTAAGTGATGTTTAATATCACAAATCCATTTCACATCAACCACTTATTCAAATTAATTACAATTTATTCATCACCACTTTTATTTCCTAAATGTCTATTTCTTTTATCTTTCTTTTCTTTTCACTTTACATGAGTTATTGCTATTTTATGTCTTGAACAAGAAACGTAATATTTATTCATTTAGCCATATTTTTCGATTAATGCATAGTTGCACCAAGATTTCCATTTTTAATCAACTACCCATTTGATCTAGAATATCATGGTTTAATTTCTAGTTTTCCAAACCATGAGCCATGAGCTACAAAAATAAACAATCACCTCCCTCACATGATTGATAGCTCACGGCTATCACCATATGGTGAGATTTTCGAAAATCATGGAAACACCACCAAGCATCCTTCTTACACTCCATCACTTCCAACTCCACTACATTCTTCATTCCCATAGCAATTGGAATCAAAATACCACATCAAAAATATTCACTACATCATCTCTACACCACAAACCCTTGTCATGTCAAGGTGTGTGGCATTACTACAGACACTCACTTTCCCTAGCAATGACACATAAGATGGTGAATCACCCTCCCAAAACCACCAACACCACCCCACGGTTTCTCCCTCACATCACAAAACAACATTCTCCTTCATTATTTATCATCCCTCATTCATTTCATCATCTTACTCACTTCCTCTCTCAAGACAAAGCTCTCGGCTCTCTATCTCTTTTCCCAAACCCATCGTCCACCTTCATCACCAACAAGATTCATCACACATCTCCTCCTCACTTCACTCAAACACCTCCATGACTCCATTCTATACTTGAAATAAAACAACCCCTACACCCTCACCAAGCTCACGGGCAAGGCGATTCCCGACAAGAACCCGACGGCAACCTCACGGCAAGAAGAGGAGGAAACTCAAGCCTTGTGCACTCTCTTGTTCTTGTGATGGTAAAAAGGATAAATATCCTTCTCACTCTTCATCCTTCCTTGTAAATCTCGAAACCATGCTCATTTTCTTAGTTTTGTTTTGTATTGAAATCGGCTAGCTCGCGTGAAACCCGTCGCCGCCGTCGCTCATAACACCACTAGTCGCCCCTCACCATCATCATCACCTCCATTCCCACTTCTTTTCATCACTCAAGGTTGGTATTACCTCAACCCCAACTCATCTCCCACATGCACAACATATAGATGCAAGAAAATGGCATTATAAGTCACCATTTATGTGTTTATGTGCTTGCATGTATGATCAAGCTAAGGATCTGATGAGTTCTTTCGAACCCATCATCGGAGAAAGGGGGGGTAGAGAGAGAAAGTGCGCTACCTAGTCGGGCCGGAGATGGATCCGAGCGGCGGCGGGAGGAAATGAGCTCGTCGGAAAAGTGAATTAAAGGGAAGAAGATGAAGAACACGTAAAAGTGAGAGAATTCCAAGTATATTCCAATATGATTTCAATCCAACCTTTACAAATGAAAATGACCTGCTATTTATAGATTACAATGGAGGGCAAAATTGGTAAATCGGGTCGCATCCGTACAAGGGTAAATCGGTCTTCACAGCTCCGATAGGCGCCACGTGCGAGGGCAGATCGGTATTTTCGGGTCCTCGGGGGACAATTCGGTTAGAATACCACCTTGTACGTCTAACGACCTCGGGTAGATCAGGGAATCTTTGTGGTCCTCGTGCTCGCGGGGACGCCACGTGTTCATGCGTACGGATACTGGCAATCCGAGCTGAAGAAGGGAGGTCGCGCTACATGGGTTCGAGACTCTTAGGCGTCGGCTCGTTTTCCTTCGATCCGTATTTTAAGACAGCTTGGTTCACCCCCATTCAGTTCGCATTCATTCAATCTGAGCTTAAGTAAGCTTGTGAACCGAGGTTCGATCTGAGCCTTGGGGGATCCGCAAGCTAAAGTTCGATCTGAGGCTCCGGGAAACGGGGTCGGATCTGAGACTGCGAGAGCCGAGGTCGGTCTGAGGCTGTGAGAGCCGAGGTCGATCTGAAATGGTCGAATTGACAAGGTCGAACTGACGAGGTCGAACTGACGAGGTCGAACTGCCGAGGTCGAACTGCCGAAGTGTGACCTGAGGCTTCGCGAGCCGAGGTCCGGCCTGAGGCTTCGCGAGCCGAGGTCCGAGGTCCGACCTGAGGATACGAGCGCCGAAGTGCGACCTGAGGCTTCGCGAGCCGAGGTCCGAAGTCCGACCTGAGGATACGAGCACCGAAGTGCGACCCGAGGCTTCGCGAGCCGAAGTGCGACCTGAGGCTTCGCGAGCCGAGGTCCGAGGTCTGACCTGAGGATCCGAGAGAGATGGGATCTCCTGGAGTGGTCAATTATCTTCCTTGGTGAAGAGGAGGTGGT
>JAYJMF010000021.1:4160931-4181183 GCA_036873715.1 Salvia sclarea | reverse complement strand
TGCAAAAGTTTAATTAAAATATTAATATTTTTAGGCAAAGCCCTCCATGTTGGAGGGCTTTGCTGTGGACACCCTTAGAGTTCTTAGATGGGGCAGTTTATAGTTTATACTCAATTAGATTTAATCGGTTTTAACTGAGAATTGATATATATGTTTTCTATTTTTTTTGAATTTATATATATGTGTTCTATGAAAATATAAAATTTTCTTTAAGACAAAGTCTCCTATGAGGAAAATTATTATTCTAACCTCCGTGCAATTAGTTCTCTAGGTGAATAAATTTTGATTATAAATAAGTCATAAATATGGCTAAAGAATTAAATAAAATTGGTCGAAATCCAACAATTCCACTGAATTTTATTTCGATTCACTTTTGTTAGCCATAGACCCATAGTGCATATTACTTTTGACTTGACAGAGATAGCCTTACCTTGACATTTATCTTATTTAGATTTATTTTACTTCATTTGATTTGTTTTTGAAAAATAAATTAATTTTACTTTGAAAAAAAGCCTCAAGTAGATGCAAATTAGTTTATCTAATGCAGAAAATGGATAATACTAGAATTACCATTGCAAACGTTCATTTCATTAATTTATTTTATCAGACGAGACACATTTATGTTAGGCGGGCCTAACGTTAGGCCCGGCCCAATTAATGTATAAATAATGAGAGTGACAACAATAATAGGGGCGGCAAACAACAAACGGCCCCGCCTTCGGCTTCGATAATTAATATATAGATAATGAGACCGGCAATAATTATGCTTTTAGGGCTTGCTTCGGGTTCACATTCGGCTCCCCCTCGCTCGACTCATGGTTTAGAATAGGAGCGGCAAACAATTGGCCTAATGTTAGGCCGACCTAACGCAAATATTTGTCTTATCAGAATAAGAGAAAGAAAAGTACCCCTCTCACTATAGCAATATTATATTAATTAAATTTAATTAATATAATATTGCTACAGTGAAGGGGGATGTATTAGATTCGGATGCACCATGGAAAAAACCGTAGTAGTGAGTAATTAAAAACCATGCATTTTGTGTGTCTCCTTCACATCACATCACCATCTTTTCTTCTGCAACATCAACTCGTTTTGTTCATAACTCATTCGTCTTCCCCAATTAATACACCACTGGATGATCTCAAAAAACAACAAATTTTCTTCTTAAAGCAAAAAAACACAAGAGAAAATAAAATAAAATAAATGGAAAACATATTTTACATTTATTAAGGTGACGAGAAAGTGCCGCCGCCGCCGTGAGTTCATGGAGAAGCCGACGGAAAAAGGCGCCGAGAAGGTCACCACTGCACTCCAAATTCATTATTTTCACTGCATGCAAAAAAAAAAAATTTGTTTAAGAAAAATAATCTTTAAAGGCAGATGAAAAGTTGTTCAAATTTTTGCTCAATTTTTTTTCTTTTTTTTTCTTGTGATGCTAACTTTTATTTCTTTTGCTGCTGTTTAGGTTGCACAAAATCATGGAACCACATTTGTTCTAAGGAAGAAAGGGCAAGAAGAAGAGGTGATTTCCTATCAAATAAATGAGTTTTATTTTGAAGTCTTTTCAAATGATTGAAAACACTTGCATAGATTATTCACTGAGATGCATCTCCTTTTCTGGCTTGCCAAATTTGGATAACTACTCAAGTGCATAAATGTGTGCAAAAAAGGCATTTCTAACCAAAATGACCAACAAATTAGGGCACAGCTAATTGCTACATAGATTGTCTTTCTATTCTCTTGTGTTCTTGATTTTCAGAAATATTCATCAATAGATTGGATGATGGTTTGTTATTGGATTTTGTACTTGGTTTTAATTAAATATTGGGGTATTGTGTAGATTAGAAACGCTTGCAACTCCTTCATGCTTCACAAGTATGCTATATATATATGCACATATATAGATTTTGTTTTCTAACCAAAATGAACCAAAACATTAGGGCAGAGCTTTTATCATCTCTTGTTAACTTCTTTTTCTGTATGAATAGATTCGATGATGGTTTATTACTGGAATTTTTTTCTTGTTTTGATAATATTTCAATGCCGAGCAGAATGGTTGGATGTGGAAGAGAAAGTCGTTCCAAGGATATGGCCACGCGATCTCCTTGTCTTACCGGAGAATTATCTTGTCCGACGTTAAAGCCGTCTTGACCGATGTTGGCGGCGAGAAACTACTGCAGCAGTTTGCAGAGGGTTGTTTTGGTCACTTGCTGCGTTTCAACGGGGGTACTAGCTGCAACAAGGCTCTGCACGAGTTGATCAGTCGTGAAATCACCCTGCCCGGTGCCAGAGACGACGAGCTGTGGTTTCGTATTGGTGAAACCAATATCCGGTTTGCGCCTCCAGAGTATGCACTAGTCACTGGACTATGTTTTGGCTCATCTACTTTCGATCCGTTGGAGAGTCACGAGATGCCACCCGAGGGTTTGTTTAACCGGTTACGCAGCGGTAATCCTATCAGCATTAGAGAGCTTTGGATCTTGTTTAATCAGCGGCGTCTGGCTAGATTGCCGGAGGATTACTTGAAGGTGGCTCATGTCCTGGCCTTGAATATGATGGCATTGGGATACGATGCGAATAAGACGGTTGAGCGATGGATGTGGGTCTTGGTTGATGATTTGGATGCGTGGAACAGATTCCCGTGGGGCGCCTACACCTACAAGGCGCTCATGCATTTTGTTAGCATCCTACCTAGGGCAAGTCTACGTCGACGTTATCATTTTTACGGACCTGTGTGGGCCTTACAGGTATTCATTTGTCCCCTTAAAAGGCCTTATGAAGAGACAGTTCTACAATGTATAACATTTTTGTGTGTTTATTGCTTCCAAGTTCATTTTCTTGCCTTATTTTACAGATTTGGGCATATGAGGCTATACCACGTCTGGGGAAAGCATCTGCTTTGGTCAGTAGGAAGGTCACCGTGCCCCGATGTCTTAAGTGGTCGTTCCCGAGGGGGAAAAAGAAATTACCAAAACAATTTTTGGAGCAAAAGGTATTACTATCATAAGTGATACATTTAGAAAAAATTAAAGAGTCTAGTTTTATTGATGTCAAATTTCATTTTGTGCAGCTTGAATGTCGTGTGACATTGGAGCCAACAGGTGAGGAGAAACGGCAGCCTTATTGGCTGAGCGTGCAAACTGAGCACCCACTCGGTGTTCCATACGCTTCCGGGAAGAGCCGGAAACAGGGCATCCAAGGAGCAGGGCGCCGGCGTGGTGTCCTGAGCATATGTCGTTCGAGCATACACACCCCTCTTGTAAAGTCTGCTCGGGGCGAGCCCGGCAATCAGGTCGAGGTTCCTGACACTGATGACAGGCTCAGCGCTCCGAAGCCATCAGCACGCCCTTCTCGCAGGCAGAAACGCACCATATGTTCAAGTCTTTCAAGCGGGGACGGACCATGGCATGTACGCCAGTGGCCTGAGCTACTTTATGATGCCCGATTTGCAGATCAAGTTTCAAGTAGGGTTGTCAATCAGATGATGAAACCCATGGCCGAGGAGGTGACACGGATACTGATTGAGTCGATGTCGAAGCTACTCATTCCCCATTTGAAGCAGCATATAGGGGACTTGTTCCAAGCCAGAGAAGTTGATGATCATGTGACTTGTTTTCTTTTATAACTTCACAAATTTTATCACCATTTGTGCAAGATTTCGTCAATCTAACTTTTCATTTTTATGTAATGATCAGTTGGAAATCGCAAATCCTGGTGACAACGCGGATTGTGCTAGACCTGACGAGAAAAAGGAACAATCTTTCTATGGGGGCTCATCTTCAATGTAAGTCTTTAATTTATCTCTGAGGTTTGTTGTTGGATATCATTTGAAAGGCAAGTTATGTCGCGTTTCGTTTGTCAACTACTACATCATCTAGGCACATTTGGAGGAAGACGGTTAATGAACCTTCTTCATTGAATGGCAATGTGAAGTCCTCATGGATGATCCAAGGCGTGTGCAAATACTTTTCTTTGTGAAGATTGTGTTGCAAACGTGCTACGTTGAAAACGTTCAAATTTGAACATTTTTTTACTATTCTAGAATTTTGCTGGTTAAGGCTGTGACTGAGGGATTGACACAAGGTTCTGGCTTTCGGATTCTAAGGATCTGTTGAATCACTTCCATTTTTGTTTTGGTTGTGAACATTTCGTCCAGGTTCAATACCGGTGTTGGTGGCCACGGAAAGTCGTTTGCTAATCAAGAAGATTCTGCAGTGCCTAATGATGAAAGTCAATTGAAACGAGATGGCCCCATTCTGGCTCAAAGTGATTCTATTGAGGTAATCCATTGAATACGCCGTGTTGCTTTAGCTGTGTACTGATTTATGATGAAGGTAATCCGTAATCGAGCAGTGCTTGAGCTAGATATGATGCTTCTCTCGCGATTTCTGATGTCCTATCTCCACATAATTAGCTAGTTACCGTTTATTTACATATAAATCAAAACTGAATACAAGAGTTTTGATTCCACACTATGCTTTTGGAGCGAGTATGCCTGCCTGCACATAAAGCTCGGCGTGTAAATAAGCTAAAACCATATACAGTAAGTCGAGACTAAAAAGAATGTTGGAACTCAAAAAATAAAAAGTTGAACTATTTTGATGCAAATTTTGTTTTGTATTCAAATGAATAAGCTGTGTTTTTTGATCTCTTCTTCCTTCTCTGCAGAAGGCTGGAATCGAACCTCCTCGTGCAGGTGAATGCTTCATGCCTTGTAATTGTATTGCTACTCACTGCTTCTGTTTCTTGTAACTATATGAGGATTTGTGAATTTGTAATTTCCTAGGTGAAGCCGACCCTTTTTCAAGCAAGAAGACGATGAAGAAGAAGTCGTCTAGTACAAGCAAGCATAGGAGATGGTCTCCTTCCACAAACGAAGAAACGAGTGATGACGAAGGAAGTGAATCATCTTCTGTCTATGAGAGGAGGAGAAAAATGAGGAAGAGAGGCAAGAAAAAGAAGCGGAAGCATTCCGAGGTAAGTTTGTCCGAGAGCTCGGATAGCGATTGGCACCGGATGAGGAGAAAGAGACGCAAACGCGGTCATGCAAGTTCCTCCGAATCTGATGCCCGGGGAAGTGGGCGCCGTCACCACCACCACCGCCGTCGTCCCCATCGACACCACTCAGTCTCTTCGTCCGATTGATATAAGTAATGTGTTTTGAGGTTTAATTATCAGTGATGAGGTTTTTGATGCATGAAATTCTAGGTCGGTAGCCTTTGATGGATGTTCATATTTCGTGGCTATATACTTAATTTTGAGATGCACTAACCGTATTTCAAGTCATATATAATTGACTGTGTGTAAATATAATTTGCAACGTTGATCAGTGAAATATACTAATGTAGTATAAGTTTTAATGATTCGAGCTGAAATTTAGCTACCTTTTTTGGTAACTTTATAATTAGGTTGTCGACTGTCGAGTGTGGTAAATATGTATACTTGAAAATATGTGCATATATGGAATTTTCATTTTTAGATAACCTAATAAATAGATTCATCAAAGCTTAACTTGTCACAGCCCGACTTTGCTATGCTAAGGCTATCCGCAGCAGAGAGCTCGGGAGCTCCCGAACTCCACAGCAGAAAGCTTGGGAGCTTGGAGCTCCCAAATTAAAATCGGCAATGGTCAAAAGCCAACGGTCAAACCGTTGGCCAATGACCGTGTACCACGTGGACAACGGCAGCAGAGGAGACACGCTCGAGCGGCAGCTCACGAGCGCGGCGCTCTGTAGCAATGCGCGCGTGGACGCACGTCCGAGCTCACCGTGAGCCCGCCGCTGCATACTGCCTAATAACAACTTGGTCGGATCTGTGACTCGGGATGGAAATTAAGAAACAGGAAAAGAACGGGAATTCGCGTTGGTTTGTCATTTTGTATCATATGTAGGGGAAATATAGTCATTCATAGGAGCATAAGCGATCTCAAGGTTCGAAATAAACATAACTGACATGAAGGGTTGGTTGTGAGAATCCATCAAATGTAGTTAACCAAAGAGTTACAATAGCAATAAGTTCAAAATTAAACATACTTAATATCCTTAAAAGAGTTTGCAGCGGAATAAACATGTGAGACATGCATATGGAGATGCATCCTCAAGGTGAATCAATGAAATTTCTTATCAGCGACAAAAGAATCCCACTCAACTCTACTCTGTTCCATCACTTGCTCAACCTGCACATCAACAACGAATATGCAAGGCTGAGCACAAAGTATTAAGTGGACACATGCCGAAATATTTTAACATTTTCATTCTCAAATATTGTACTGCCATCATCACAGTAAGACACAAAGTGTCATTTTCCCGCTTAAAGACCACATCATTTTGATTCTCATAATTTTAATTATCCATTATTATATCAATCTCGATCTTCTTAATACTCCCTCCGTCCCTCAAAAGTGTGCAAGGGAGAGAGTGACACAAGTTTTAATGCAAAATATTGATAAAGTGGTGTAGTGGAGAAAGAGTCCCATTATTTAAGTGATAAAATGATGCAAAATAGTGATAAAGTGATGTGAGTGGAGAAAAGGGTCTCACTTTTTAAGTGATAAAGTGATTTGAGTGGTGGGCCATATTTGATTTTTTGGTATAAAGTTGAAATAATGAGGATAGAAATTAAAATTTTGTTGGCCAAAAATGGGTCTGCACACTTTTCAGTGACGAACGAAAAAAGAAAAATCTGCACACTTTTCAAAGACGGAGGGAGTATCATGTATACCAACCTATATAATTTTATCTCATCCATTGAGTTAAAATTAATTAACTTATCTTAACGAAATCTAATTAAGCTATCAAATGAGACCTAAAAGTGATAGGCTCGAGATTGATATTTAAAATTGAGGGGTTCGAGACTGATATCAAGATCAACCAATTTATATACCATGCTAATATTTGAGATTGATTTTAAGATCAACTAACTAACATAGAGGAACATAAGATTAGTATCATAATAAAATAATTAATACTAAGAAGATCGGGATTGATATCATAATGGATAATTAAAATTAGGGAATCAAAATGCTGTGACGTCTTTAAGCGGGAAAATGACACTAATGTAATTTTGTAGGCTATTAAGCTTTTACTTTCTTTATATTTTTATAAATGTTTAATAACACCATTTTACACAAATCAAGGAATGTTATAATTTTATTTTATTAACCTGAAAAACTAAAAAAAAATTGTAATAGTAATTATATATAGGGGTAATATCGACAGATTTATTCTTTCTTTTACGTTGATATCCGAAATGGAGCACTTATCTACATACAACGAAAAATATAAAATAGAATACTTAAAAAATGGGGAGGGAGTATATATATTTATAAAGTAATACTAATACTTCTATGATCTTTTGAATTATGTGCAACGAGCTTTTTTCTTTATTTACTGTTTGTGTGCAACAACGCTTTCCTAAAAAAGGATGAGAAAATTCATCGAAGTTATAATGGATAATACTACAATTAGCAAACGGTGAATTCATACATTTGATGAGAAAAGGAAAAAAAGCCAAAGTAGGTGACATAAAAACCATGCATTTTCTGTGTCTGCTTCACATCACATCACATTACATTACCACCTTTTCGTCTTCCAAACCCACACTTTTTTTTTTCAAACTCATTCATCTCATCATCTTCCCCCAGAACAACAGTTTTTCTTCTTAAAAACAAAAAACAAGAGAAAATAAAAGAAAATATTTTAAATTTGTTAAGGTGAAGGACTAGTGCCGCCGCCGTGAGACCATGGAGGAGCCGCCGGAAAAAGACGCCGAGGAGGTCACCACTGCATTCCAAATTCATTATTTTCACTGCATGTTGCAATGTTTTTTTTTTTTTTCAAGGTGGATGAAAAATTGGAAGTGTCGGAGTGTAATGCTCAATTTGATTTGGGGAATTTAAGTGCATCTATTTTTGTTTTCATCCTTTGTTTCCTTTTTTCCCCACCTTTTTAAATATTTGCTATGCTTTTGCTAGAAATTGTTGAATTTGTTGCTCAATTTTCCTTTCTCTTTGTTGTTGTTTAGGTTGCACAAAATCATGGAGCTACTCAGCTGACCACATGGTCCACATTTGTTCTAAGAAAGAAAGGGCAACAAGAGGTGATTTCCGATTACAACTTTGAACAAGGAAGAAACTATGATTTTTGTTTTGAAGTCTTTTCAAATTAATTATCAGAAACAAAATATATCATAGATTGTTCACTTATGCATCTCCTTCAAGCCTCACGTGTATGCTATCCATATATGTGTGTGTAAAAAAATATGTAGTTACGTTGATTAAAAATGACCAAAACGTTAGGGCACAGCTAATGCTGTATAGATTTTGCCTAATTTTTGAAAAAAATCATGAATTGATTCGATGATGGTCTGTTATTACTTATTGGATTTGTACTTGTATTATAGTATTTGGGTGTTGAGCAGAATAGAACCACTTGCCATTCTATCCAATATATAGATTTTGTTCCCTAACCAATAACAGCTTTTATTATTGGATTTTGTTTTTGTTTGATGATATTTCAAGCTGAGCAGATTGGTTGGATGTGGAAGAGAAAGCCATTGCAAGGATATGGCCACGAGATCGCCTTATCTTACCGGAGAAAAGTCTTGTCCGACATTGAATCGGTCTTGACAGATGTTGGCGGCGAGAAACTACTGCAGCAATTTGTGGACGGCTGCTTCGGTCACCTGCTTCGTTTCGTTGGGGGTATTAGCTGCAGCAAAGCTTTGCACGAGTTGATCAGTCGTGAAATCATCGCTGGTGGTTCCCGAGAGAACGAGCTATGGTTCCGTATAGGTGAAACGAATATCCGATTTGCACCTGCAGAGTATGCGCTGGTCACCGGACTACGCTTTGGATCATCTAGCTTCGATCCACTGGGGACTCACGAGATGCCCGCCGATGGGGTGTTTAACCGGTTTTGCAGTGGTCAACCTATCAGCATCAAAGCACTTTGGAACATATTTAATGAGCATCGTTTGAAAAGGCAACCAGAGGATTACCTGAAGGTGGCTCATGTCCTGGCCTTGAAACTCATGGCGTTGGGATACGATCCGACTAAGACGGTTGAACGATGGGTGTGGATTTTGGTTGATGATTTGGATGCATGGAATAAATTCCCGTGGGGCGCCTACACTTACCAGGCCCTCATGTATTATGTTAGCATGCTACCTAGAAAGCGGGATAGTTTAAAACGAAGGTATCCGTTTCACGGACCTGTTTGGGCTTTACAGGTATTCATTCATTTCCTTAAAATGCTTTATAACATTTGTGTGTTTATTGCTTTCAACTTCATTTACTTGCCTTGTTTTACAGATTTGGGCTTACGAGGCTATACCACGTCTAGGGAACGCATCTGCTTTGGTCAGTGGGCAGGTCACCGTGCCTCGATGTCTTAAGTGGTCGTTCCCCAGGAGGAATAGGAAATTCCCAAAGCAAATTTTGGAGCAGAAGGTGTTACTATCATACGTATATTGCAAAAAATATAATGAGTATAGTTTTGTTGATGCAAATATTCATTTTGTCCAGCTTCATTGTTACGTGAAATTGGAGCCAACGGATGAGGAGAAACGGCAGCCTTATTGGCTGAGCGTACAAACAGATCAGCCACTTGGTGTTCGATACTCTTCTGTGCAGAGCCGGAAACAGGGCCGCCAAGGAGTACCACGTCGGAGTGGTGTAGCAACTGCAGCTAGTTTGTCACCACCACGACCACGTTGTTCGAGCACACACACCCCCCTTGTAGAGTCTTCTCTGGGCAAGCCCGTCAATCCAGTCGAGGTCCCTGACACTGATGACAGCATGCTCAGCGCTCTGAAGCCATCGGCACGTCGTTCTTGCAGGCGGATCCGCACCCGAGCATCCATAAGTTCAAGTCTTTCGAGTGGGGGCAGACCACGTCATGTATGCCGATTGCCCGAGTTACTTGATGAGGAGCGATTTGCGAATCGAGTTTCAAGTATGGTTGTCGATAAGATGATCAAACCAATGGCCGTAGAGGTGACACAGATATTGGTTGAGTCGATGTTGAAGCTGCTCCTTCCTCATTTGAAGCAGCATATAAGGGACTTGTTTCAAGCCAGAGAACTTGATGATGAGGTGACTTGTTTTGTTTCATAACTTAACAATCCAAGATCTTACTTTGCCTATTTTATCACCATTTATGCAAGATTTTGTGAATCTTACTAACTTTTCTTTCTATGAAATGATCACTTGTAGACCGAAATTCTTGGGGATTGTGCTGGAGCTGACGAGAAAAAGGAGACGGAGAAATCTTTTGATGGGGGCTCATCATCATTGTAAGTCTTCAATTGATCTCTGAGGTTTGTTGTTGGATATCATTTTAAATGTATTTATCCATATGCAATTGTTTTTTTCTTCTACTGAAAGGCTAGTTATGTTCCGTTTCGTTTGTCAACAACACTATAGGCACAATTCGAGGCATGAGAGGGTTGATGAACCTTCTCCGGGGCTGTCAAATAAACCAGCCCTGCAAGATGCTTTTGGTAGTGAAGAACAATGTGAAGTCCCCATGAATGATCCAAGGTATGTATGAATACATGTTAAATTGAAATGTTTTAAAATTTTGACCTTTTTTCTGTATGCTAGAATTTTGGTTAGGGCTGTGGCTGAAGATATGTTAAAAATCACAGCGATTCTGTTTTTTTGTTGTTGCTGTTGTGAACATTGCTTTCCAGGTCAGATGTTGGTGTTGCTGGCAACGGGAAATCGTTTGCTAATCAAGAGGATTCTGCAACGCCTAATGAGGACAGTCGATTAAAACGGGATGGACCCGTTCGAGCTCAAATTGATTCTACTGAGGTAATCGATTGAATATCCGTACACTGATTTACGATGAATGTAATAATCGAACTGCATTCGTGATGTCAGTGTGATGCTATCTGTCAACGTTAGCTCGTTGCAACTCATTTACGCATAAATGCAAAATTGGATACATATTGCTTGCCTGCTCAAAAAACTCCACATTATGTTTTTGAAGTGAGTAAGCCTGCCTGCTCAAAAAACTCAGCTAAAACTATATAAGTTGAGATGAAAAAGAATGTTGGAAACTGTTAATTCATAGTCTTAATTTTTGGTCGGCTTTCGAGGATGTGTTCTACTCTGTGTTGTAACAAATTGTTGTTAACGTGTATTTCAATATTATCTTAATTTAGCCTAACGGTAGAGTGATTAATGTCCGAGGCTAAACATCCGAGATTTGAGTCCACCGTGATGCGGCTTATGATGCTCTTTGTTAATTTGACCAGAAGAGATAATTTTGGAAAAAGTTTGAACTATATGCAAATGTTGTCATTCATTCGGATAAGCTCTGTTTTTTAATCTCTTCTTCCTTCTCTCTGCAGAAGGCAGAAATCAAACCTCCTCGTGCAGGTGAAAGCTTCGTGCCTCGTTAATTGTATAATACTCGCTACTTCTATTTCTTTTAACTATTTGAGGATTGTGAATATGTAATTTCATAGGTGAAGCCCACGTTCCCGAGTTGCTAGCCTGCCCTTCTTCAAGCAAGACGAAGAAGAAGTCGTCTAGTAGGAGCAAGCACAGGAGACGGTCTCCTTCATCGAGCGAAGAAACAAGTGATGACGAAGGAAGTGAATCATCTTCGGGAGATGAGAGGAGGAGAAGAACTAAGAGAGGCAAGAGAAGGAAGCGGAAGCGTTCCGAATCAAGTTCGTCGGAGAGCTCGGATTGTGATAGGCATTGGAGAAGGAGAAACAAACGCAAGCATCGTCGTGCAAGTTCGTCTGAGCCTGATGCTCGAGGAAATGGGCGCCGTCACTGCCATCGTCGTCGTCCCCATCGACATTGCTCGGTCTCTTCATCTGATTGATAAGCCTCTTTCACTAAATAATAGGTAATGTGTTTTGAGGCCTTTGATGTTGATATTTTGTGGCTACTTAATTATGAAATGCATTAGTAATTCTTAAAAAAAATAAAAAAGTCTGATATGCACTAAACGTATTTCAAGTCATTATAATATGTGTAAAGATAAATTGCTACATTCACTATTTCAGTGTAATATAAGTGGAATTTTTCATAAAACAAAATGCGATTTTATTTTGAAAAGTAAAATGCATTTTTTTAGTAACGAATGAAAGTAAAGGAATTACTACATATATAAATGAGATTTTGTTTAAAAACTAATGAAACTTTTCTTAAGAAGAATTGAATTTATTTTAGTAAATCCAATAGTAATGTGAAAGCAAATGAGACGTTACTTGGTTCAGATGATATTAAGCATATTCGATAATAAGATTTTTCTTAAACAAAAATGACAGAGGGAATAATAAGTATACTTATAAATGGGACTTCTTTCAAACAAAAATGAAACTTTTCATCAAAGTAAATAAGTATAAAATGCAACTTTAATCACAAAAAATGGTTCAACAACTACCAACAAAAGCATATCAATACTTTAGAAATGGGGTAAAAAAAATTAAATAATGCTGAATTCTTGTAATTACGAATAACAATCAAAGATGAAGATAAAAATAATTCTCACCACTCCCTAAATCAAAGGGAGCATTGCACTCAACTGTTCTAATTTAATAAACAAAACCTCAAACTTTACAACAAAATAAAATGAAAAAAAAAACAAGTAGAAATGAATGTGAAATTAGAGTTCTTATAACTTCTTAGATGGGACAGAGTATGCTCAATAATTATAATCAATCGATTTTAATTAAAGAACTGATAAAAATGTGTTTAATTTCTGCATTATAACATGAAGTCACTATATGAAATTTCGTTCTAGATAAAATCTTTGTGAGGACATCAACACGTAATAACCCATGATATATACCATTTCTTTGTTTTAATATTAAAACAAAAACTCGCACGAAGAGATTTCATGTGGAAAAAACAAATTTTGTCATATTATATGTTGAATAAAAGGGCAATTATTATCTAACCTCCATGCAATTAGTTCTTTAGGTGAATAAATTTCAGTTATATATAAAATTAAATCGTATTGAATTAAATATTCTATTAACCAAATCAAATTAGACAATTTAATCATAAAGTAGCATTTTAAGGCCAAAAAAGAACTTAATCACAAATTACTACATTAGCATTTGAAGGCTAAAACGAGTCTAATAATAAAATCAAATTAGATAAATTGAGGATCTAATCTAATCACTAACAACTTAGACTAATACACACAGTTGCAAATTATCTTTACACATAGTCAGTTATACTTGAATTACAGTAATGCATCTCAGAATTAAGTGGCCACAAAATATAAACATCATTAAAGGCTACCAACCTAAAAGTGCATGCATCAAAAATCCCCTCACTAATCATGTATAGACCTCAAAACATATTACCTTATATTTAGTGAAAGAGGGTTTAGTGTTTAGGGAGATGTCAACGGGGCCGACGATTGCGGGACTAACTTGCACGACGACGCTTGAGTTTCTTTTTCTTTGTCCGATGCTTATCGTTGTCCGAGTTCTCGGACGAACTTGACTCGGAACGCTTTTGCTTCTTTCTCTTGGCTCTCTTCTTCATTTTTCTCCTCCTCTCGTCGCCTGAAGATGATGCGCTTCCTTCATCATCACTTGTTTCTTCGTCCGGAGAAGGAGACTGTTGCCTGCGCTTGCTCCTACTAGACGACTTATTCTTCTTCTTCTTCTTCTTCGCCTTGCTTGAAGAAGGGTTGGCTAGCTTCTCGTTGCCTGAAGATGATTCGCTTCCTTCATCATCACTTGATTCTTCGTTCGAGGAAGGAGACTGTCTCTTGCACTTGCTCCTACTAGACGACTTCTTCCTCTTCGTGTTCCTTGAAGAAGGGTGGGCTAGCCTCTCGTCGCCCGAAGATGATTCGCTTTCTTCATCATCATTACTTGTTTCTTCATCCGATGAAGGAGACCGTCTTGTGCGCTTGCTCCTACTAGAAGATTTCTTCTTCTTCTTCTTCTTCTTCGCCTTGCTTGAAGAAGGGCCGGCTAGCCTTTCGTCACCAGAAGATGATTCGCTTCCTTCCTCGTCATCATTACTTGTTTCTTCGTCCGATGAAGGAGACAGTCTCCTTCGCTTGCTCGTTCTAGACGACTTCTTCTTTTTCTTCCTCTTGCTTGAACAAGGGTCAGCTAGCAACTCGGGCTCTTCGGCTTCACCTACGAAATTAATCGCAACAAATTCACAATGCTCAATTAGTTACAAGAAATAGAAGCAGTGAGTAGTTATACAATTACTAGGCATGAAGCATTCACCTGCAAGAGGAGGTCTCATTTCTGCCTTCTGCTGAGAGAAGAAAGAAGAGATTAAAAACCATAGCTTATCCGAATAAAAACAACACTTGCATTATTAACATAGTTCAAAATTTCCCACTTTCTTTTTCATCTCCACTTATTAATAGAGTTTTTTGAGGAGGTTTAGACAAATTTGTATACCACAACCAAAAGGAACAACAGCTTCTTCACAATACGTATTCTTTCTTCTTTTTGAGAATTTGACAATATGTAAATAAACTGTAATTAACTAGTTAATGTGGAGATAAAACATCAGAACTCGCGTATGCAGCATCATATCTAGCTCGAGCAGAGGTCGATTATGGAACACCTTCATCATAAATCAGTACACGGCGTATTCAATGGATTACCTCAGTAGAATCTCTTTGAGCCCGAACGTGAATGGGGCCATCCCGTTTTGATCGACTTTCCTCATTAGGAATTGCGAAATCCCCTCGATTAGCAACACCAGTATCTAACCTGCAAAGAATGTTCAAGACCAAAAAGAAAAAAGAATCGCTGTCAGTTTCAACACAGGCCATAACCAATATTCTAGCATACAAAAGGCTAAAATTTAGAACATTTCAATGTGACAAGTTTGTCACACACCTTGGATCATTCATGTGGACTTCATAATGTTCTTCATTACCAAAATCATCTTCATCAACTTTCTCATGCCTCAAAGTGTGCCTAGATGATATAGTATAGTTGACAAACGAAACGGGACACAACTGGCCTATCGAAAGAGGAAAAAACAATAGTATCTAACAAAAAACTCAGAGATCAATTGAAGACTTACATTGAAGACGAGCCCCCATAAAAAGATTGCTCCTTTTTCTCGTCAGCTTTAGCACAATCCGCGTTGTAACCAGGATTTCTCGTTGCAAACTTATCATTACATAGAATAAAAAGTTAGTATCACTGAGAAAAGTTTGCATAAATTGTGATAATTTGTTTAAGTCATTAAAAACAAAACAAGTCACCTGATTATCAACCTCTGTGGCTTGAAACAAGTCCTCTATTTTCTGATTCACATGCGGAATCAGTTTCTTTACCATCGGTTCGATTAGACGATCAACCAACCTACTCGAAAGTTGATCAAATTGAGCATTGAGCACGCTGTCATCAGTGTCAGGGGCATAGACCGGACTTTCGGGCTCGCCCAGAGAAGACTCTACAATAGGGGTGCGTATGCTCGACCGACGTGGACGTGGACGTGGCAAACTAGCCGCAGTTGCTACACCACGCCGACGCACTGCTCCTTGGCGGCCCTGTTTCCGGCTCTGCCCGTAAGCGTATTGAACACCGAGTGGCTTCTCTGTTTGCACACTCAACCAATAAGGCTGCCGTTTCTCCTTATCTGTTGGCTCCAATTTCACAAAACAATCAAGCTGCACAAAAATGAAATGTTGCAGCAACAAAACAAGACTCTTTAAGTTTTTCTCAACGTAATCATGTATGATAGTAATACCTTCCGCTCCAAAATACGTTTTGGGAATTTCCTGTTCCTCCGGGGGAACGACCAGTTAAGACATCGCGGAAACGTGACCTTTCTAGTGACCAAAGCAGATATTTTCCCCAAACGTGGTATAGCCTCGTACGCCCAAATCTGTAAAATAAGGCAAGCAAACGAAGTCGAAAGCAATAAACACACCAAAATGTCATACATTGTTGAACTGTCACTTTATTAGGCCTTTTAAGGGGATGAATGAATACCTGTAGAGCCCACACAGGTCCACGAAAATGATACTGTCGTATGTCGGCCCTCTTGCTAGGTAGGATACTAATACAATGCACGAGCGCCTGGTAGGTGTAGGCGCCCCACGGGAATCTATTCCACGCATCCAAATCATCGACTAAAGCCCACATCCACTCCTCAACCCTCTTACGCTGAGTGTATCCCAACGCCATCATATTCAGGGCTAGGACATGAGCCACCTTCAAGTAATCCTCCGACGATCCGTGCAGATGCTGCTGGTTAAACATGTTCCAAAGCTCTCTAATGCTGATAGGACGACCACTGCATAATCGGCTAAACAGACCCTCAGGTGGCATCTCGTGACTCTCCAACGGATCGAAAGTAGATGAGCCAAAACATAGTCCGGTGACCAGGGCATACTCTGCAGGTGCAAACCGGATATTCGTTTCACCGATACGGAACCATAGCTCATTGTCTCGGGCACCGGACAGGATGATTTCACGACTGATCAACTCGTGCAGAGCCTTGTTGCAGCTAGTACCCCCAATGAAACCAAGTAGGTGACCAAAACAGCCGTCCACGAATTGCTGCAGTAGTTTCTCGCCGCCAACATCGATCAAGACCGATTTAATGTCGGACAAGATTTTTCTCCGGTAAGACAAGAAGATCGTGTGGGCATATCCTTGCAGTGGCTCTCTCTTCCACGTCCAACTAATCTGCTCAAGCTCAACATTGAAATAATATAAACACAAGAACAAAATCCAGTGATAAACCTTCATCTAATCTATTCATAGAGGAATTTTAATCAACAAAATTGTGCCCTAATGATTTGGCCCCATTCTATAAACTCTAAACCAAGCATAACTTTGATATTAAAAAAACATTATTCCATACATAAAAAAACATAATAGATGCAGACAGCATTATTACATGTATAAAAAAATTAAAAAAAACAGCCATCCAAAAGCATCATCTACATATGAAAACACATCTCATTTGGAAAAATCAAGCTGACTGTCCATCAATCAAGATGTATGGATCCTAGTTAACATTATGGGAAGTTTGATCCCATATATATATGTGCATATAAAAGTTAAGCATGCAGATGATTCTCCATAATCTCTGACAATTTTATTTCATATTTTTGTGTTCTAATCATTTTAAAGACTTCGAAATTAAATTCAATTATCTTTGGGGTTATTGACATGTAAATTAATGAACTTTCGTCAAATTCTGATTTTGCATACTAACTTTAAAATTATTGTTTTGGGGGTTACCGATGAGTATATATTTTGACTTCAAATAACAAATCTCTAATTGTAAAGTAGAGAATCATTTTAAGTAGCCACACCTAATAAGACAACATTATCCTTTGTCGGTACTGTGCATTTTATTTTTGCTCCGTCAATTTAATAGCGGTCAATGTCAACGTTACTTAAGCCGAAATTTTAATAGGTGGCAAAATATATATTTCATCCGTCCAGGAAGATAATATACTTTTTGCCATTTTGGGACGTCCACAAAAATTATGCACTCTTATTTTTGGACATGACTCCACACTCTATTCACTTTATTACCCATACTTTAATATTTACACTACTTTTACACCTTTCAATAACTTTATGTGGGACTCATTCTCCACTAACATTACTTTTACATTAACAATACTTTTTTGTGGGACTCATACTCCACTACAATTAAAGTCAACTAAATTTTATTAAAACCCGCACCGAATCAAACAATGCATTATCTTCGTGGACAGAGGGAGTATTAAAAAAAAAACAATAGTTAAATAATTGATTTTTCCTTGTTCAAAATTGTGATAGGAAATCACCTTTTCTTCTTGCCCTTTCTTCCTTAGAACAAATGTGGTTCCATGGTTTTGTGCAACCTAAACACCAACATAAAGAAACAAAAATTGAGCAAAAAGTTGAACAACTTTTAGCAAATATTTAAAATAGGACGAGAAAGGGAAACAACAAAATAATGGTGGCTCTTCAAGCAAAGGATGAAGAAAAAAATAGATGCAATTTCCCAAATCAAACTTAGCATTGAAAAAATGCAACATGCAGTGGAAATAATGAATTCGGAATGCAATGTTCACCTCCTCGCCGCCTTTTTCCGGCGGCTTCTCCATCAACTCACGGCGGCGGCACTAAATTTTGAACCACTTTTCTTCACCTTAACAAATTTTGAAATATGTTTTTCGTTTTTATTTTCTTGTTCTTTTTTTTTAAAGAAGCAAATTTGTTGATTTGATGATCATCCAGAGTTAGTGGTGTATTTTTATTGATTAAGATGAATGATTTGAACAAAAAGGTGTTGTGATGTGATGTGGAGGAAAGACATAAAATGCATGTTTTCAAAAATATTTCACTCACTATTTTTCTTTTTCCTTTTTCATTTTCTGATAAATGAAATGATCGTTTGCGATGGTAATTGTAGTATTTTCTCATCTTATTCATTCATTCTAGCTTCTCTGCATTTTCTCATCTTTTTCATTCTAACATTATCCTCCTTCATTTAATTTTGCTAAATTTTTTGGCCTACTTATTTAGAAAGTTGTGTTTTATGTCTAATTTAGTAGACTTCACTAATTTAATGTATTTCTCAAATCAAAATTAAATCATTTTCTAAAAATAAAATATATTAAATGAGACAAATCTAAATAAAATACTGTTCAAATCAAATAGGACGAAAGCATAAATAAATTGATTAGTTTCATCTGGCCATGTCCTTGCAAAAGGTCAAGTAATATGCTCTATGGCTTATCAAAATCAAATTAATCAATGGGATTGTTGAATTTCCACCGATTTGATTTGGTTTTTATTAGTCATATTTAATTCAATGCAATTATTATTTATAAACGAAATTTATTCACCGAAGAACTAAAATGCATGGAGGTTAGTATAGTAATTATTCTTTTATAGAAAATGACACTTTTTGTTTCTCCAGATGACACTTTTCGAGGATGTTCTCATAAGTGATCTTTTTTAAGATAAAAATCATTATATTAATTAATGGGTAAAAGTTCAAAAATATACCGTTGAACGTTTTAACATAATTAAAAATATACCGTTGAACGTTTTAACGTAATTATATTAATTAATGGGTAAAGTATTATGTTTCGACCATTTAAATTTTTAACGTAATTAAAATCAAGCAAAACGCCTTAATCACCGACGGACACCCTAAACTCGGGGATGAGACCCAGTGTACCACATTTGGTGTACCACTTTATGTACCATTTTCATTTTCTTTTTATTTTTTAAAATATTTTTCGTCAATTTCAATTTTATATGTTTTAGTTTAATTATATAATTATTAATAAGGGTTCGTTCCATTCAATTAGGATGTATAATTATTTTTTATCATTTAATATCACTTTTAGTGGTTCATAATTCATTTTTAGGGTTGATAAATCCAAAGTTAGGGTATATAATAATTTTAAATTTTAGTAATTTTTTGAAATAAAAGTTTAATATCATTCATAGTATTATAATAAAAAAATGATGAAAAAATATTTAAAAATCAAAGAAAAATGAAAATGGTACATGAAGTGAAACACCAAATATGATACATTAGATCTTATCCCGACAAATTATACTCCATACTAATATTAACATGCACAATGCACATGCATGATGTGAGTATTCTTAAATCAAATTAAATGAATGGGCCCGTCTTCTCTTATAAGAATGATCCAAATATGTCCACTTGATAAGGATGATTTAAATATGCTCATTCTATCAATTTTACCCCTTGAATGATGATGTTTTTATATAAATTTGAGTATTTTTTTTACACAAGTTGTGTAAGAAAAGTGTAAGGATTGTGTAATAAAAATCATTGAAAGGGTACTTAATTATTAACTCTCACCTACCCAACTAACATTAAATTTTGGCATCATTTTTTTTTAATATTTGGTATTGGCAAAGACATATTTGGCGGCGGCAAACACATATTTTGTAGCGGAAACCACAAATTTTGTGCCGTCAAAGTCATTTTGAAGGCTTGTGGCAATTTTATTTTTAGTGGCAAGAACATATTTTGTAGCGGCACGAACATACTTTGTAGCGGTAAGAACATATTTTGTAATGTCAAACCCATTTTGTGACATTTTTTTGTAGCGGCAAGTACATATTTTGTAGCGGTAAGGACATAATTTGTAGCGGCAAGGAAATATTTTGTATCGTCAAACTCATTCTATGATATTTCTTTTTTATTGGCAAGAACATATTTGGTAGCGGTAAGGACAAATTTTGTAGCGGTAAGGATATATTTTGTAGCGGCGAGGATATATTTT
>JAYJMF010000021.1:4142882-4154390 GCA_036873715.1 Salvia sclarea | reverse complement strand
GAGATGTGGAGGCGTTTCGGTCGTTGAAATTAGTTTTCTTTTTATTTTTATTTTTTACAAAATTGTATTGTAATTTTTCAAATATTCAATACAATTTATTTATTTTAATTAATTACGTAGTTTAAATTTAAAATAATTTACAAGCTAAAAATTAAAAATATATATATATAAAATGCTAAGCCCTCCAACATGGAGGTCATCAATGCAAAGCCCGCGGACTCTGCAACATTTTATTAAAATATTAATACGTTTTGGCAAAGCCCTCCATATTGGAGGGCTTTGTTGTGGTTACTCTTATGCATTAACATCTTCCAATCATGGACGGAGCCAAGGGGGTAGAAAGGTGCCCAGGCACCCCAAGTGAAAAAACCTTGTTTTAATACTATAAATTAATTTTTTTAGATATTTTTTTATTTAGCATTTCTGTAACTAAATTTCTTAAAATTTTAGCACCTTTCGAGCTATATTTCTGACTCTGCCCCTGCTTTCAATAGGGATAATTTACTTTATTCATTACTTCTTGAAACTTGTTTATGGCCGTAAATATTTGGGTTAGCGTGCATTTCCTATGATGATACAAATTTCAAATTTCAAATCTCAACTATTGATTTTTGTTTTGGCCTTTAAGAATATAAGGCTCAACATATTGTACATGTATTTTATGTATTGTTAATTTGTTATGATATTATCTATGTTGCATAAGTGTATTATTGGGTGCAATTTGAATTACATGAAAAATATTTTAGTGAATTTGAAAAATGTAATCTATGTTGCATAAGTGTATAAAAGACAAAATACTTTATGAGAAAATATATTAAAAGTCATCTAAATATGGTGACCTAGGTGGTCAACCAACCTATAAGGCATGATGATAACCATGCTAATATTGTGGGAAGTGACACATTATATTGGCTATTTTAAATTTTATTTTAAATAATACTAGTATTTAATCAGAGATAATTCTATATAAATAAAATTAAAAAATTTATTAAAAATTTTATTGCATTTTCTCTATAGATAGAGTGCAATTCTAGTATACTTCTACAAACAAAACAAATCTCTCTCTAAATTCGCAATTCATATTCTCTTAATTTATTTTTAATATGATTATAAATTAAAACAATATATTTTGAATGATTTTTTATTATATTTTTTAAATATAGCAAAAAAAATTATATATAAGATATAGTTAAAAAATAAAGTAAAAAAGAAAAATATATTAGGTTAGATTTATGTCATGGGAACTGAGATTGTACATGTGAAAAAGAGATAAAATTAATATTTTATTAAAAAATTGAAGTCGGTTAGGTTGGTTGAATATTACTACCACATATGGGAGATTAATGCTTGAGACCAAAGTTCTAAATTCGAGTCCTCAATTATTCTGCCTTTAAAATTCTTGCATTAATTTTAAAAAAAAACGATGATGCATCTCTGAATCAAGTAGCCACAAAATATCTACATCATCAACTGCTACCAACCTAGAATTCTATGCATCACAAATCTCTAACTGATCATGCAGAGATCAAAACATATTTACCGAAATCCATCAATCTGATGAAGAAACAGAGTGATGTCGGTGCCGCTGCCGACGGGAATGATGCTGGCGTTGGCGGCGCCTACTTCCCCGAGCATCAGAATCGGACGACTCGGAGGAACTTGCACGACGATGCTTGTGTTTGTTCCTCCTTCTCCGATGCCTATCGCTATCCGAGCTTTCGGACAAACTTGACTCGGACTGCTTCCGCTTCTTTTTCTTGTCTCTCTTCTTCATTTGTCTCCTCCTCCCCTCGCCAGACGATGACTCGCTTCCTTCGTCATCACTTGTTTCTTCGTCCGATGAAGGATACCGTCTCGTGCGCAAACTCATACTAGACTTCTTCTTCCTCTTCTTCTTCCCCGTCAACTTGCTTGAAAGAAGGTCGGCTAGCCACTCGCCAGAAGACGACTCGCTTCCTTCATCATCACTTGTTTCTTCGCCCGATGAAGGATACCGTCTCGTGCGCTTGCTCGTACTAGACGACTTCTTCCTCTTCTTCTTCGCTGTCAACTTGCTTGAAAGAAGGTCGGCTAGCCAGTCGGGCACGTTGGCTTCACGCAGAAGATTACAAATTCAAATCCCCAAATAGTTCCAAGAAACAGAAGCAGTGAGTACTAATACAAGGCATGAATCTCACCTGCACGAGGAGGGCTCGTTCCAGCCTTCCGTTTTGAAGGCTGCAACAGAAAGATTGAAGAATAGATAAAAATACAGCTTATTCGATTGAAAGAACATTCATCATTTAACATAAATCAATTGCAATGCATTAGAAAGCTAAGGAAACATAGAATATTCAATCGATTACCTCAGCAGAATTACTTTGAGCCCGAACAGGACTATCCCGTTTCAATCGATTTTCCTCATTAGGCATTACAGAATCCTCTTGGTAAGCAAATGGTTTCCAACAGCCAGTAACGCCATTATCTAACCTGAAAAAAGAAAAATCGTTGTGATTCAATATATCCTTAGAACCCCAATCTTTAACGAAGAAAAGTAATTGCACGCACCTTGGATCATTTCTGAGGACTTCACATTGTTCTTCATGACCAAAAGCATCTTCTGGTGCTGGTTTCTTTAACACCTTAGGAGAAGCTCCACTTTCCGTCTTCCTCAAAATGGGCCTAGATAATATAGTCGTAGACAAACAAAACGTAACATAACTCATCTTTTGGTAGAAGAAAAAGTAATAGTATAAATAAATACATTTAAAATGATATCTAAAAACAAACCTCAAAGATCACAGTATAACATAAAACAAAAGCATCAATCAAAGACTATATTACATTGAAGATGAGCCCCCATCAAAAGATTGCTCCTTTTTTTCCTCTCCGGTAGTCTCAACAGCTTTAACACTTCCCACATTGAAACCAGGAGGTGTTTCCAACTGATCGTCACATAAAATTAAAATTTAGTAAGGTACTCCAAGAATTTGCTTTGTATATGAAACTAAGTAGTTTCAATTTATATAAGAAGCCACTTTGGATAACAAAAGTGCAAATAGAACCTTCATAAAAACACAATTTCTAGTCTATTTAGTGTTCATGAACATATATACTCTCCTCAAGTGGCGTGTGTGTGATGGTGTCACTGACATCATTTTTCTTGATTTTAAGCAAATAAAGGCTTGAAAAAGTATCCTTTCAGTTCACAAGTTCAAACCAAGATACTAGATTATTTTTTCAACTTATTAAAACCAATTAAGTCACCTTATCAAATAAAAGCATGGAATGACATGCAGGCTCTTGATGATGTAATATCAAATAACGGACTATATTTAATTTTCTTAATATTCCCTAAATTATACTCTAAAATACAAAATAGCTACTTATGTTTCAAATTAAACATGCTCAAATATATATACCAAAATAAGTAAATAATAAAATAAGCGCAATATCCAGAACGGATGAATAACCACCTGTGAGACAAAATCTTCCTGTGGGTCCAGCTGGTTCGTATCAACTGGATGCTCCATATACCTCGCCTCTGACATAGAATGTCGAGGCTGCTCTTGGATCTCCGCACGTGGGCCACCATAGCTAGATCCAACCTCGTGCATCGAACGACAAGGCAGATTTTGTAGAGATGTTGGGTCCACTTGAGGAGGCCGCGAGCTTGGCACGGACTGAACCGGGCAATCGTGATGCATCCCTTCCCTGTCATGCGAAGTGGCATCTTCTCGGTCCACGTCTATGCGCTGTAACTGTAAACTAGGCATTCTCTGCTGACTAGGGTTGTATGACCTTACTAAATGTGAACTCTCACACTTCCACTTTTTGAATTGCTTGGTGAACCACTTTTTCATCTCCTGAATGTTCCTCTGAATGTCCATGTGGAGTCGCCCTTCACTCTCCTTGATAGTCTCCTGGATCCACTTCCGGTCTCGACTAGTCAGGCGTAAACCTGGAGTAGCCAAATAGTCTAGTCGTAAACCTGGTGGAGTAGCCCCGTGACTACTGCTCGACGAGGAGGGAGTCGGGGCCCTCGTCCGCTTTCCAGCGTCGCCCCAACTTGTGGACCCACGTGGCTGCTCGTCGAGCCCAACATCTACGTCGTGAAGCCCGACGTCTGCGTCCTCCTGGCCGACGTCTTCGTCCTGAAGCCCCTTATCTTCCTCCACATCAACCCTGCATTGTCTTCCCCGATGACGAGTAGTAGCTGCCACGCCAGAGCCCTCCTCAACAGTGCGTCGTGCTGCACTACTTCCGTGGGCCCGAGGTTGTCCACGAGTCAACTTGTGGGGTGCTGCAAAGCAAACACTGAGAGGAGTCGGACCGATGGCAGTAACGTAATAAGCTTCCTCCATCTCATCTTCTTCAGGATGCATGTCCCATATCTTTCGCTCCTAATACAAACCAAAACACTTATTGAAAGAAAAGAAAACAAACACATTTCATGAGAAGCAAGACATACGAATTAAAATGCAAAAAAAAAAAAAAAAATAGTACTTTGTCATCGAAGAACATCTGCCAATCTAAGTCCTCCGTCACGGACTTCATCCTGAACTTCCACCTCACGCATCTAGGCCGCAAACTCCCTCCTCCCACATACCTCGCAACTTCTTCCCCGAAGCCCTCGATGCGCTCAAATCCCCAAATAGACAATGCCCACTGAGGCCCGTATAAGTGCCACTTCTTGCCCCTTTTCCCTCCCCCGTTCTTCAAGTGATGGAGAAATAACCTATACGAATATGCTCCCCATGGAAATTTGTTAAACGCCTCCAAATTTTCGACTAAAGACCAAACCCATCCTTCCACAGCTCTGTCAGAACCAAAGATTATGGTGTGGGTCACACACACGAGGACCGCACGCAGGTATAAGCTACCATCATCATCCTTCACCATCCGGCTCCTGTCAAGGACTCGTTGTAGCAAATGACCCACCTTCATCTGCTCCCCTCCACAAAAAGCCTGAAAAGCTTTGGCGCCTCGTAAGTCATATTGCACCTTCGGATCGAAGGAGGATCCGCCAAAATTAAGTCCGGTAATAAGTGCAAATTCAGGAGCTGAGAAACGGACTATACTACCACGGATGTAAAACCAAAGATCTTCATCACCATCATTTATCTTAAGCAATCGAGCTACCAGATGGTGGAGAGCCTTGGTACACTTATACCCGAAATCCAAGTCAATGAAGTGCCCGAAGCATGTCCCCCTAAAAGTATCGACCAATTCTTCGCCCCCCACTAGTCGCAACATCGAGATCAATTTTCCAAATCCCTTCCCATTGTAATAGGTGCTAATATCGGTAGGACAATTCACTATATTCGGTCTTTGAAATTGGATTTCCTATTAAATATAAGAAAATTACAATTAACAAATACAAATTATGCAAAAAGAAATATGAAATTTAACCAAATCACTAAATAGTACTACTGCTTACCCAAATTTTGCAAAAAAATATGAAATTTAACCCAAATTAGGAGCACATTGATAACAAAATTGAGCTCGCCGGTCGCAATTATGATCCGCGAGCTCATATTACCGACTAGCAAGCTCAATAAATGTGGTCGGTGAACTGGGATAACCAATTAAATCCAATAAATCCAATGGAACACATGCTCGACATATCAATTAAACAAATCAAGCTCAACGACAACTAAACCAATAAACTAAACAACTAATGCTCGACAAATCCAATTAATTGGAACATGCTCAAATTCACTACTTTAACATATTTGATTGAAAACATGCTCAAATAAGTGAATTAGCCATTGGGGGTGGGGAGTAATTAAGTAAGTGAAATTCAACCTAAAAGAATAGGTAGACATGTTCCCTATTTTTAAATGGGAAGTACTCCTTTCAACAAGGCTACCCTTTCCCAACATTTACAGAGGTTTAAGTTGATGCAGCTAAATATGTGACTAAATTAAGCATGTTTCTTAGATTAATATCAAACATAACTTATCTTATCAGCAATAAGATAAGAACATCATACTTTTTCAGCAAATACACACCTAGATATACAATTTCTGAGGCCATTAAATCTTGAAATTTGAACTGAGTAGACAATGCTTGGTTAAATGTGCCCCTAATGTGTGACTAGTTTGGCACTTTAGTTATCCAAATTTGGCTAGTTATATTTCTCCAAGAAACAGATATACTTCACATCATAAGTCAATAAGTTATGCTATTTTTGTTCCTTAAACCAGACTAATCTAAGCATTTGCCAAGACTCATTTTTTTTCCTTGTTCAAAGTGGTGACAATTGACAAAGGCCATCAACTCCCTCCCACATTTCTAAGAATTACCTCTTCTGGATCTTTCTTTGGAAGAACTGCAACCTGCTGAATAAATTCATATTAGAAAAGAAAAAATCACCTAAAAAATTCATAGCAAAAAGGTGGGGAAAAGATCAAGAATAAAATAATGCTGACTGAAAATAAAATTCAAAGACGAATAACAGTAACATGGAAGGATAAAATAGTTTATAACCATCAGTAATTAATCCAAACAGAGAATTACACTCAACAGTTCCAATTTCCAAATGCCCAAACATTTTTGAGTTTAATATAATCCAATTTCAAGCATAAAACACGCAATCAAAAGAAAAAAGGGGGAAATGCATCAGGGAGAATGAATGAGGAATGGACTGCTCACCTCCTCGGCGCGGCCGTGGCTGGGGCAGCCGCCGCCTTTGTCCGCCGGATTCTCCATGAGCAGCTCACTAGTTTTGCGGTTTTCTATGAGACTGCCATTTCTTTTGCTTGCCGGCGGTGCCGCTACAAGCCTGTAATAATTTTATATTTGTTGATTTTAGTATTCAAAGACAATGATTACACGTAGGGGTGAATGAAATGGTTAATTTCATATTTGTCGAATTTAGGATTAAAAAATAAGTCAACTAAAATTACTCTGCTATGCAACCTCATTTTATGTACTTACGAAAATGAAAATTTTACTTATTCTATCTTAATTATTGTATAGAAAATAAAATGAAAAAAAAACAATGAAATAAATATAGGAATAATGTTGAAAAAAATATTTTAATTTTGCATGGAAATCAAATTTTACGTATTGGGATATAGTATACTAATAAAATTAAAATATAACGCTTATTTGGATACGAGGGAGCGAGTATGTATTATTATCTTCTCTCAATTGCAAATTCTTCCTAATAAATACATGGACTTCTTTTCATGTTAATGTCTCGATGATCGAGTTTAGGTCGAATGTGCCTTGCATATCGAAAATTATACGCAGATTATTCCAATAGACTTTTAAAAAAGAGTCGACATGATCGAACAAAACTAAATCATTTTAATTATTTAAGAAATAAATAAAATTTCTACATAAAACATTGCATTGCATGCATTTTCCAAAAAGTTTGCTGAAAATTATAAAAATATGTAAGAAATTGCTGGCCAAGTACCGAATTAATTCAGCGAATTGATTCAATTGAAGAATAAATAGATGACAAATAAATAAAACAAAAATTTAATGCAGAGTTCCCACATACTTCTACTATGGAGTGATCTCTAATCGAAAATTGGCTCCTGGGCAGAAAATTTTAGTAGAATTAAAAAATAATCTAAAATAATAGTATTAATATGTATATATATTAAAATTATGTGAATTTATAAAAGCATCCCGAAAAGAAAACGAACAAACATTTATTGGACACCCTAAAAAAGACTACGAGCCAACATTTGTGAAAGGGAGAGGATAGTCCAATTTTTGTACGATTTAAAAATTGAAATGGATTACAATTAAATATATATGCTTGGGACAAGTAGTCCATGGATTATGGTAAATACAACTGATGCATCTCTCATCTCTGAGTTAAGACCACAAAATCTCAACATTTTCATAGCTACCCATGAAACTTTTACTTCTGCAGCATCTATGACGCATCCACTTCACCCCTACATTCAGTGTGTGAGGTTTGATCAATCCGATGAAGACACAGAACGATGCCGCCGACGTTGATGTTGATGTCTATGACTGTGCCGATGGCGTCTACGTCCTCGATCATCGGAATCGGACGCCTCGGATGACCTTGAATGTCGGTGCCTGTGTCTATTTCTCCTTCTCCGGCGCCTATTGCTATCAGAGCTTTCGGATTGACTCGACTCGGACGGCTCTCGCTTCTTTTTCTTGAGTCGCCTCTTCTTATCTTTTCCCCTCCTCTCGTCGTCAGAGGATGATTCACTCCCTTCATCATTTCTTATTTCTTCAACTTTTTTCTTATGTCGCCTCTTCTTTTCTTCTCTCCTCTTCTCGTAGCCAGACGATGATTCACTCCCTTCATCATTTCTTATTTCTTCATCCTTTTTCTTGCGTCGCCTCTTCTTTTCTTTTCCCCTCTTCTCTTCGCCAGACGATGATTCATTCCCTTCATCGTTTCTTATTTCTTCATCCGGTGAAGGGGACCGTCTTGTATGCTTGCTCTTACTGGACTTCTTCTTTTTCTTCTTCTTCTTAGTCTTGCTTGAAGAAAAGTTGGTTAACAACTCCGGTATGTTGACTTCACTTAGGAATCCTGCATTTCAGATTAAGACAACATTACAACCTCACATTCTCAAGAAGCGTCAAAACACCGATGCAGTGAATTTTATGCAAGGCATAAAGCTTTCACCTCCATACTCATCAAATATGTCATTGTCATCAGCAACTATCTGCTGATTGGGGTCATCGACATTGAAACCTCCACGAGGAGGACTCATTCCCGGCTGCTGTTTCAGCTCCCATTTTAAAGGCTGCAAGAGAGAGAAGGAAGAACAGATTAAAAAAAACACCTTGTTTGAATAAATACAGCATTTGCATAATTGCATTAACATAGTTTAAGATTTTCATGTGTTCCAAACTAGTGATTCATCAAGAATGCAAAGCATATGCCATTAGCTCAGCATTCTAAGAAGTTTCTCAAATTTTCAAATTCTACAAAAAGCTGATTCAAATTCAACAAAAAGCTGATCCTATTTCCCCACTCTCAATTTGGCATTTATTTAGCAGCTCATGTGGATAAAAAAGTCAGCTGTCACAATTACAGCATTATAACTAGCTCTAGCAGAGATTGATTCTACACAACAGTTCACTACATTCAAACCTGATACAGTACACAGCTAAAAGCAACATGGGATATTTGACGGATTACCTCACTAACATCAGTTTGAGCCAGAATGGCAGTTAAAGGGTCATCCCGCTTTAATCGACTTTCCTCGCTAGGCATTATTGCATCCTTTAATGGACATTCACGATCACCACTTTGATGGCCGTAGTTCCCACATCTAAGACATTTCACATTGCGAATCTCAACTCCAAATGGTTTTGCCCGGCCAGCAACACCAGTGTCTAACCTGAAAAGAATTTGTTCATGAATAAAAAAGGAAATCAAATTATCCTACATATAACCTCAGAAACTCATGTTATTCCCCATTCATAACCCAAAGCACAGAAAAGAAAAGGCTTAAATTTTCCATCTCTATAAAATACGTCCAGAAATAAGAAAAGCTCTGAAACAGCTTAATATAACATGTCCGCCATACAAACTTTAAAGAAGAAAAAATATTCAGACGCACTTTGGAGCATTTTTGAGGACCTCAAATTGTTCTTCAGTAGGTAAAGCGCGACCAAAAACATCCTTCGGCACTGGTTTCTTTTTTTCCCCTGCAGCAGGTCCATTTTCTGTCTTCCTAGAAAAGTGCCAGATAACATATTAGTTGACAAAATAAACAGAACACAACTTCTCCATAAGAAAAATAACAGAATGGACAAACACCTCACAGATCATTCAATACAGAATATAAAACGAACTAATCAAGTACAGACTATTACATTGAAGATGAGCTCTCTTCAATAGATTGCTCAAGCTTTCTCTTCTCATCAGCAACCTCAGCAGCTTTAGCACTTTCCGCATTGTAACCAGGAGGTTTTACATACAAAAAGCTTACAGCTTGCATCATTTCCAGCTGAGATGTAATAAGAAAATGAAAATCCAGTCAATTCGCTCAAGAGTTTGCTTCCATACATAAAAAGACTAGACACATAAGAGAAGCACAAATGAGACATTTAAAGTTGCCGATCAGATGATAAACTGTTAATCTCTGCTGTTTTGTTCCTTGAATCTCAATTTTCCCAATCGAAAGACATGGACTACGAAATTAGAATTACCTTTTCTTTCTCTTTATTTGAAAGAAGTGCAGTCTGCCGAAGAAAATCCTGTTGTTGTGCATACTGGAAACAACAAAAGGTAAGGAAGATAAATGAGCAATAATTGTATAAACCTAAAGCATCAAAATCTGGAAACATTGGGATAAATCAACTGTAAAATGCAGAATGAAGAACACATATACAATAACAATACAATTGACCACAAAATCCAAAAATTAACTGAATCAGAAATTCCGGTGGAGCTATGTAGCATAGAGGCGAAATAAATTCACTGACAGTTCTAATTCACAATCACCAAACTCTTTCCCAATTCAAAAGCCCTAATTTCCAACAACACGACATTCAGTGCAAATAATGAACGAGGAAGGTAATGCGCACCTCGCGCGCGACCTCCTCGGCGCGGCGCTCATTTTGCGAGTGCGTTTGCTCGGCGATCCATTTGCGGCGCTGGTTGGGGTAGGAGAGCGGGTGCCACGGCTTCTGGTTGAGGAAGGAGTGCGACCACGCCGTCCCGGCCTTGGTCTTGTAGTCGACTTCGCCGCCTTTGTCCTTCTTGCCTGCTCGGAACCCTCCGCCGCCCTCCTCCATGATTGGGAATTTGGTCTGCGCCGAGCTCACGGCGGCCGTAGTTGTGCGTGCTTGTATGTGATTACTACTTCTCTTTCTCCTTGCCGCTATAAAAATTGTTAAGGGCAATTTGTTCGCATAAATTTATCCCTAATTAGAGCTGCAATAGAATAGTTTTCCACCCAATTTCATCAGGGTCGAGTATGACATGGCAATCCTATTAATTTAATCTTGGACAAAAACAATATTTTCATTAGAAAAAAATGTGTTATATATTAATTTATCAAAAAAAATGTGTTATATAGTCATATGAGACTCTTCTTACAAACAAAGAAGACCGGTAAAAATAAATTAGATTTTATCTTACAAATACGACTTTTGAAAAGACAAATTAAACTGTGCACAAAGCATAAATTTTGTTTACGCAAATAAGAATTTTCATTAAAAGAGTAAGACTTTATCTTGAAAAAGTACAGTAAAAGCCATTTTTTATATAACAAATAAAATCATGTGTTACTAAATAAATGAGACATTGTTTAAGAGCAAACTAAATCTATTTATAATTCCAATTCCTAAGAATTCAGCCACCTTTGCCCCCATTCTCCTCTCTACAAGCCACATCATTTTTTCTTTTTTGTAATTCTTTGAATTTTCCTTATTTATTGTTATTATTACAAATCATGATTAATATTATAAGCCCACAATTCTACATATCACATTTCCTTAATTATGTAAAAATGTACTATTAGTTTGTATGTTAAATAACAAAATAATCTATATAACAATTACTTA
>JAYJMF010000021.1:4110347-4121649 GCA_036873715.1 Salvia sclarea | reverse complement strand
TGTGGGAGATGTTTTTTATAAAAGTGGGTATGTGGGAGATGTTTTTTATAAGAGTGGGTATATATAACAATAATCTCTTTTTGTCCCTTGATGAACTGAAAAACATAGTCTCCGTTTCAAGACACCAAAGCCCATAAATTTATTATGGGGACCGTATTATATCTCGACAAAAGACTCTAAAAAATACTATTCCCTTTGTCCCGCCCATCTTGATACATTTTTTGTGGGCACGAGAATTAGAAAAAGTTGGAAAGTAATATAAAATGAATGATAATTATATTTTTTAAAATTATGTGTGTAATAAAAATGTCTAAAAAAGGAAATGCACCTAGATGGGAGGAACATCCTAAAAAAGAATGCATACCAAGACCAGTGAGACAGAGGGAGTAGTATTATTTTATAATTAAATAATATAAAAATCTAAAGAGCGCGTTACAGAGGACTCAAATCCAAGAACTTTGGTCTCAAACATGAAACTCCTACCATTAGGTCAACCCATATCACAATTCAAAAATAATATTGTAGGTGGAAGCGGAGCCAGAATTTTATAAATAAATAGATGAAATTATTTATTTTGAGTTTGGAAACAAGTTTGGACCGATGAAATAAACTATATAAGAAAATTACAAAATATTACTGAGCGGCTCACAGTCAGCTAAAATTGTTCTTTTTTGGACAAATAGTTTAGCGTATTCGTGTTTAGCAAATAGGTACAAGCTTCCGAAGCGCGGCGTACATCTCTTTCGCCGCCCACATTCAAATCCTGGCTGAATAGTATTCCCCTCAAATTCAATTTCAAATTAGCCCAGATTTTTTTCAAAATCAACAATCAAAGATGAAAAATTGAAACGACACCACACACTGCCGTTAAACGCCGCTTTGGCAGCTCATCGCCACCGTCGGTCGGAATCTCCAGCTTTTCAGGTCACCTCCGCCGCCGCTCACTCGTCCAGTCAGTCTCTCCCCCCTAATCCGTATCTGGTTACATTCCATTAGCATTTTATGTTAGATATTTACCTAGTTTATTTCTGGCAATTCTGGGGTTTATGCGTTAGCATTTAGAGTTGTGACTTTACTAATATTCTGTGCAGTAATAGCTTTTAGTTTACCGGTATTTGCCATCAATTATGGATGCACATTTTTAGGCAATTATGTTTTAACTTCATATATTTTGAGAGATGAGTGAATTTTGTCAATTCGCCCTAAATTTATTCTTATGTGTAATCAGGGAGAGGTCGAGTGAATTCATTTTGGTGTCACTATTTTCTGGTGTAGATTAAATTGGATTTCAACTGAGGATTGATACCACTACAGCATGTCATTGCTAAGTAGATTCTTCTACAAAAGGCCCCCAGATGGTTTGCTCGAACTTTCCGACAGAGTATATGGTATTACGATGCAGTATATACTGTTTTAAGTAATATCATCGTCATGTCTAGCTTTTGTTTTTTTATCCGTATTTATGGCAGCAAATGCTTGGTTGTGCAGTTTTTGATTCCTGTTTCTCAACTGAAGTGCTGCCAGAGGATATATACCGACTTTACTTGCATGAAATCATTAATGAGTTACATGAAGAATTCCCGGAATCCTCATTTCTGGCATTTAATTTTCGGGAAGGAGAGAAGAGGAGCCGGTTCGCTGAGATATTATGCGAGTATGATGTCACTGTTATGGATTATCCGAGGCAGTATGAGGGTTGCCCTTTACTGCCACTATCTTTAATTCATCATTTCCTTCGCGCGAGTGAGAGTTGGCTTTCTCTCGGAAATTTCCAAAATGTGGTGTTGCTCCATTGTGAAAGAGGAGGCTGGCCACTCCTTGCATTTGTTTTATCTAGCTTCTTGGTTTTTAGGAAGTTGCATAGTGGTGAAAGAAAGACTCTTGAAATGGTTTATCGTGAAGGTCCAAAAGGCTTGTTGCAGCTATTATCCCCGTTGAATCCGTTTCCATCTCAGCTTAGGTACCTGCAATACATATCGAGGAGAAATATCTCTCCTGAGTGGCCTCCGCCTGAGAGGCCTCTTTCATTAGACTGTATCATTCTTCGTTCAATTCCAAGGTTTGATAATCAGAAAGGGTGCAGACCTATTGTCCGAGTTTTCGGTAGAAATCTCCTTAGTAAAGATGGACTATCAACCCAAATGCTTTATTCCATGCATAAGAAGGGTAGACATGTTCGTCATTATCGCCAAGTAAGAATTTTGATCCTTGATTGTCTTGTAGTATTCAAACTAAGCTCTATAGTATTCTTATACATTTGTGCGCATGCTGGAATTTTGATGCAGAAAGATAGTGATGTGATCAAGATTGATATACAATGTTTAGTGCAAGGGGATGTGGTATTGGAATGCGTTCACTTTGACTTAGATCCAGAAAGGGAAGTCATGATGTTTCGTATAATGTTCAATACAGCTTTTATTAGGTCTAATATATTGATGCTCAACTCTGAGAACTTGGATATCCTTTGGGACTCAAAGGCCAGGTTTCCTAAAGGCTTTAGGGCTGAGGTAAAATTTCTTTCCATGTTGGAAATATTCTATTAGTGATTAAGCTACAGAATATAACAAACTTTATTTTTTTCAAATATTTGGTGTGTAAGAGCAGGTACTATTCGGAGATGTTGAGAGCCGCTCTCCCCCCAAAGCTCATACGTCGATGTTGAATGGAGAGGAGAAAGGTGGAGTGCCCATTGAAGCTTTTTCCAGGGTGCAAGAATTTTTTAATGGTGTGGATTGGGTTGATAATAATGATGATGCTGCATTATGGTTACTTAAGCAGTTATCCGTGTTGAATGATGTCAAAGATTTGTCGATGTTGAGGAGGCTGAGTGGTTATTCATCACCCCTAGATTCTGAAGAAGAAAACAATGCTTCCAGTGTTGCTGATAGTCTTGATTTACTGGAAGCAGAGAAAGCCATTGCACCTGATTTATGTTTGCTTTATGATCGTTCATCTTTTGATTCTACTTTAGAGGAGGCCTCTGACCTCAGGGACTATGAGAATCAAATTAAGCCAATAATGTCAACCCGTATTGATCTTATCCAGTCTATGACTACTGATGACAGGCAGTTAGATTCTCTTGCTAGTCTTGAACCTTCGTTGGAAATGGAAAGTTCAGATGGAAAACATTCAACTAATGTTCACCCACCATTGCAAACCTCTTCTGCTTCGGATCCTTATACAGGATTTTCTCAAGTACCTGGTACTGATAGCAAAGATCTTCCACCATCTTCTCCCACTGATTCGTCTGAAGGGCCGCTACTGGCAGCTCCTTCTTCACCTGATAGTTCTAGTCACATCTCATCTCCTCCTCCACTTCCTCCTTCAATCAGTTCCAGTAATATACCACAATTACCATCTAGTGAAACACACATCGGTTTTTCTCAGGCATCTACTGTGCTACCACCACCTCCTCCATTACCCAATAAGACAGAAGCCATTCCACTCGCCCCACCACCTCCACCTACATTTGAATCAAATAATTCATCAAATATGTTGATTTCGCCATTGACATCACTTGCTAGCAGTGTTGATAATACACCACCACCACCTCCACTACCTCCTAGTCATGGTCCAGCAATAGCTCCACCTCCATCTCATGGTTCAGTCACGATCCCTACACCACCTCCTCCTCCACCTCCAGATAGTGGGTCAGTAGGACCTCCACCACCACCTCCACCTCCACCTCCTAGGCCACTAGCATCCCCACCTCCACCACCACCACCACCACCACCGCCTCCACCTCCCAGAGCAATAGCATCCCCACCTCCACCACCACCACCTCCACCTCCACCTCCACCTCCCAGGCTAATATCATCCCCACCTCCACCACCACCACCACCACCTCCACCTCCAAGGCCAACAACATACCCACCTCCACCTCCACCACCACCACCACCTCCACCTCCACCTCCAAGGCCAACAACATTCCCACCTCCACCACCACCGCCGCCGCCACCTTCAAGTCGTGATTCAATAAGAGCTCCGCCTCCACCTCCACCCCCGCCATTGCCAGGATGTGGTTCAGTACCTGCTCCAACGCCACAGCTTCCAGGGCGTGGTTCAGCTCCACCTTCACCTCCACCCCCACCTCCAGCACTTCCAGGGAATGGGTTAACACCTGCTCCTCCTCTACCTCCTCCACTGCCTTCTCGTAGCTCAGCAGCAACTCCACCTGCACCACCACCTCCTCCTGCAGGTCGTGGTTTAGCACCTGTCCCACCTCCGCCACCACCTCCAGGCCGTGGTTCAGCCTCAGCCCCTCCACCACCTCCACCACCTCCTGGTAGTGGTTCAGCTCCTGCCCCACCTCCGCCACCTCCTGGTCGTGGTTCAGCTCCTGCCCCACCCCCACCACCTCCTGGTCGTGTTTCAGCTCCTGCCCCACCCCCACCACCTCCTGGACGTGTTTCAGCTCCTGCCCCACCTCCACCACCTCCAGGACGTGGTTCAGCTCCTGCCCCACCTCCGCCACCCTCGGTTCAAGGTTCAGCACCTCCTCCACCTCTAGGTCATGGTTCACGATCCGCTCCTCCACCTCCTGGAGGAAAGAGCTCTAGTGTGCCACCACCTCCAGCTTTAGGAAGAGGCAGAGGTTTGCCCTCAGCTAAAGGAAGAGGTGCTGGTGGTTCTTCAATCCCCCCTAAGAAAACTTCTCTAAAGCCCTTACATTGGGTGAAAGTCACTCGAGCGATGCAAGGGAGCTTGTGGGCTGATGCTCCCAAACAAGATAATCAGTCGAGGTGGGTGTATCTCAATCTTCCTAGTCCCATGTCTGTATTCAAAATATCTGTACAATGTGTGATCTTATTGGAAGTAGGTCAACTATGATGTACTTTGCCTATATTAATTATATTAATGCTCCTTAGGCAACATCTAAGAACATTGTTAATTTTTTGTAGGGCACCTGAAATTGATATTTCTGAGCTTGAGAGCCTTTTCTCAATGGCTTCTGCTTCAGATGCTGCTAATAAGGGTGCAGGCGCACGTGGTTCCAAAATAAACAAGCCAGAAAAAGTGCAATTGGTATTACATTCATTTAACTTAATAGCTATCATATATATTTCAAGGACTTAAAGAGAGATCATTTGCTTCAGTTTTTTCTTCATTTACCTGAGTGAACTTTGATTACATAATATTTGCAAAAGCAAATATATTTCAACCAAATGTTTCTTGTTTGATTGTCCAGCATCATTATTTCAAGGACTGCATTAACTCCTACCATTGTTATTCATTAATTTTAGTGAAATAAACATTTGCTCTGATCTGATCTGAGGCATTCTCCTGTTATTCCTTATATAGAGCTTACAGTCATGCATACATTATAAAAAAGTGCACTTTGAGTTCTAAGTCCCTGTTGAACTGTAAGACATCATAGTGATGATCAATGTTGAAGATAGGTGGCTAAAGTGATAAGAGCAAATTCAACCGGAAAAGGTAAAACAAAAATTTAAGGAACCCAAGTCCTGGGAAAAGTGACGTTTTCTCATTTTCCAGAGCATGTGAATTATTAACTTCTAATCAAAATTTGTTCCAATTTATAGTCTTTACTGAATTAGTAGTTGTGTTGTGTTGCATCTCTGTGACATTAAATGATAATTCATCTCTTCCCATTTGGTCTTTATTGGTTCTTTTTCCCCATCCAGGTTGATTTGCGCAGAGCCTATAATTGTGAAATCATGCTCACAAAAATTAAGATACCCCTGCCAGATATGAATGTAAGTTCTTTATATCATCCTTCTCATTGCAAATAAATTGATTCTTCGAGTAATCTAGATGGTTGCAATAGGCATAATATTCTCTTTTCATTGGTAAAGAAGAGATGTATGGAAATTGATGGTACGCTTTGCATAAGCTGAAATTCCTTTTCAGCCAATAAGAGTAGATTTGCAAATTAATTTTTAGTTTTTACATTGCTTTCTTTTTTCATTTTCGTAGAATGCCATCCTGGCTTTGGATTCCACTGCATTGGACATTGATCAAGTTGAAAATCTTATAAAATTCTGTCCTACTAAAGAAGAAATGGAGACACTAAAGGTATTTATCTTCCTCCTTCCCTTAGTCTTTTGGTGGGTGTGCAAGCAATGGAATACTTTTAACAAGTTGTACCATGCTTTACTGTCTTTGAGGTTTATATCTATTAAGTTTTATTGCATTTTATTATCTGCGAGTTTAAAGCAAAGTATAGGGGGTGTTCTGTATCCATGAAGGATATGTCAGGAGACTCAGGATCGAATTTGGACAAAATAATGAAGGATTCAATGCCAGTTCTCAAATTTATTCCTATTAGACATGGATGTTCTTCTGAAAAAGTGAATTAAAACCATGTTGCGATTTTAAATATCTTGAGTTTTTCCATTGAATTATGTGGGAGCATTTTGAGGAATAAGAAGGGGCATTAAGAGTTATAACTTACTAAGCACCACATATATATTCGGTACTTGTGGTGTCTGTGTGTATATCTACGCATACTTCTCTATGTATACGAGTATATGTATCCACCCCGCACAATGTATTTGTAAAAGCATGTAGACGACGTATATTTGGGAGTGAATTTTCTGCGTATTCAATAATTAGATGACATGTGTATTTACTAGATAAGCTATTCTATTCTAGGAAGAGATTAATCAGATTAAGCTATACAGTTCTATTAAGGTATATCAAAACAACATTAATAGACTCTTACTGTGGTAAATACAATGTTGGAAGATAATTTCCCTGTATTTAAGTTACTACTCTATCTGCTGGGAACAACATAGCCTTTTGACATTGGAATCGGGGAAGTGATATCAATTCCACAAAAGCAGGAATCAGAAGATGTACTACGTCAGATGCATGTATCTGTCTCTTACATATACCTAATCATAATTTATATTCGACATACTTCCTCAGGACATGTATGTGCGTGAAAGATCCCATTAGTGTGAAAATTTTCTTAAGAGAGAGTCATGGCAAATGGGTCATGTGAAACAACCAAAAACTGCTTTAGATTTATCTTGAAGATTAAAGCGATTCCGAACCAGCAAAAGTTTATCATATCAATATAACCATATCTTGAACTGTCTATTCCCTTTGTTGTTGTGTTGCATCAAGACTATAGCGTTCTTTAACTCTTTCCTTCACATTAGCCGTGTTTCTCTTTTTCTTCCTTATATTCTTTTTCCTTCCAGAATTACAGTGGGGACAAGGAGATGTTAGGAAAGTGCGAACAGGTTCGGAGATTTTCTTGATTAGGTTATTGAATTGCTTTAGTGTTGTTTCATTTACTAACGATGCGCTTCAAATATTTCAGTTCTTCCTGGAACTAATGAAAGTTCCACGGGTCGAGTCCAAATTAAGAGTATTTGCCTTCACAATAAATTTTAATAGTCAGGTGCTTATGTTTATATATGCTTGACTCACTTTCTACTATAAGCTTCATTGTTGATTGTTGAGTATATAACTATCTTCATTTTTCAGGTGAAGGACCTAAAAGTTAACTTGAACACAATCAATGATGCTGCTAGGGAGGTACTCTGATATTTGCTCGGATATTTTCACCTATGGATATGCTGTATCAGCTAATATTTTTTTTCGTTCTTCAATTTTGGTAGGTTAAGGAGTCTGTGAAGTTACGAAAAATTATGCAGACGATCCTTACTCTGGGAAATGCATTAAACCAGGGTACAGCTAGAGGTATGTGTTATTATAAAATACTTCATATATTGTTGGTATATTCCTGTCCCATTCTAAGATTTTGACTTGCATTTCGCAACTCATCCTCTAATGACTTGCACTGCAGGCTCTGCTGTTGGATTCAAGTTGGATAGTCTTCTCAAACTTTCTGATACTCGTGCTAGAAATAACAAAATGACCTTAATGCATTACCTATGTAAGGTAGAGATCTATTTGTGATTTAATGTTTCTTGAACCTTAGGAGGTGCTTGGCTGATGGGTTTGGAAATAGGGGGAATGGAAATGGAAGAAAAATGATAGTAGGTTATATGGAAGTGCTATATGAATAATGCATTCATAATTCATTTCCTGCAAGTAAGCTTTAGTCCGTATTATTGTTGCGAATGATGGTCATCCCCTTCTACTATTCTTTTGTTTCCCTTTCTTATTCTTCCCAGTATAACCAAACACCTCTTTGTAGGTTTTGAGAATTGTGATTCTGAGTATTATGATTTGGGCAAGTATAGACAGGACATGCCTTTAAACTTTTTGTTACTATTTCTTAAATTATGTGTTTTAACTGCAATTTCTCTCACATGATGTAACTTCACAGCTTGTTACATGCAAATACTATGGTTTTCTTAATTCTCTATCTTTTTTTAGATTCTAGCTGAGAAGATGCCAGAGTTGCTAGACTTCAGTAAGGATCTTGGACATTTGGAACCAGCATCCAAGGTTTGTTGCATGTATTACACTGAATATACAACAATTTTTACTGCTTACTAATCCTACTTTGGCTTCACTAGATACAATTGAAGTCTTTGGCTGAAGAAATGCAAGCTGTTAGTAAAGGCCTGGAGAAGGTTGAACAGGAACTAACTGCGGCAGAGAATGATGGTGCTGTATCCTCAGGGTTTCGGAAGGTCAGGATGCATGATGTTTTGATAAATCCTCCTCAATTAATAAAATTGCTACTTGAACCCAATCTCCTGTCTTTTATGAATATATTGGAAGTTTCCTCATTATATTTTTCAGCATAGAGATATATTTAATGACTTGAGTGCATAAGTTTATTCTCTCAAACAATGAAATTATTGAAGTTCTACTTTTGGCTTTGGGTCCCTTGGTATCCTTCATCCTTGTTGGCATTCTACCATGATATTGCTTGTAGGGAGGATGAAGTAATCAAGTAACTTGTTTGTATCTTGGAGATTTTTTCATTCGAGAGAAACTGTCCTGTATGTTGTGCCACCGCCACATGGGACTGCTAAAATGTAGTGCTCTTACGTTTTTCTGTTTTGTTTGATTTATAGTAGATGCTTGATCTATGCTGTATCTATATGAACCTACATGTCAGCAGTCATGATCAAACAATCGCTTTGATGGTTCTGATGACCTTAGTAGCCTGCATATATTATTAAGATTCTTAAACCATATGTATAAAGTTGTGGAATTGTTGAACTGGCTTTAACAGGTCTTAACAAGTTTCCTCCATACTGCTGAGGCGGAAGTTAGGTCGCTTATCAACCTTTACTCTGAAGTGGTGAGCTTTAACTGTTCTTAAATTTCTTTTGCTTTTCAGATTGTGGTCCAATATGAGATCACTTATTACCCCCTGCTCTAAAGTGGCTGAGCTAAAGTGTTATTTCTGATGCGGCTTGGACCAATTTCGTTGTTTGGTTTTATTTTGTTCTTACTGATCAAAAGCTTGCGGATAACTTTGATATTAAATGTAATGCACAGGGGAGAAATGCAGATTCACTGTCACAGTATTTTGGCGAAGACCCAGCAAGATGCCCCTTTGAGCAAGGTTCGGATCAATTTAGTGTTTCTATATCGTTGCTGTCCATGTTTCTTTGTTCAATATTTCTACGTCTGTTTGCTTTTCTTGTTTATTATATCCCAATCGAAGGCATGCATACCTCATCACTCCCAAGAGACACAGAAAAAGGGAATGAAGATGCAACTTTAGTAATTTGAGTTTGTAGTACAAGTAGTGCAATGAAAGAACAGAGTAGTGTTCCATCTTGCTCAACTATCTTCTTGGTTTCGTTTCTGCAGTGACGCAAACATTAGCAGTCTTCACTAAGCTGTTCAATAAGGCGCATGATGAGAACGAGCAGCAGGCAGATGCTGAAAAGAAGAAACTGGAAAAGGAAGCACTCAAGGAACAACAGGCAGCAACTAATAATTCTCCTGCATGGAAGGACTCTCCTGCGCGGAAGGAAGGCCTCGATGCTCTTCGTGCCAAAATCAATGCTCGTAATCAGAAACAAGCTTCTTGATCAATCCCAAGCAGCAGGTATCGATGTCTTGCTTGCAATATCTCCACATGTTGCTCTGCCACATGAGCATCAACGAATTTATCATGCGTTATCTGCGGTTGAATCTCTAAATCAACCGTGGATTTTGGCTCCGCAGCGGGTATCGGTAGAAGCATTATTTCCAAGTGTACAAACTGTACATTGGTATTGCTACCATCTGCGTAGAGGAGGCAGAGATTTTGGGAGGCAATTCAATTGTTTGAATTCAATTGGCCATATATATGTACAAAGGAGCTGTCACACATATATCTATTGTTCTTGTACATAACATACTATTTCTTTCTCTAAAAGAAATGTACGGAAATGGAATACATGCTATATGCCATGTTATATTGTAGATCTACAACACACTGACTAAAATATTTATATTCATTATTAATTCTCATGTGTATACGTATTGAATATTTTGCTCGAGTATTCTGGTAATTCGTTGTGGTTCTGAGATTTCTTTTTATGTCAACTATATAATGCCTCATATTCCAAATGTACATTTTAGTTTAGTTCTTATTAATGCATTAAATCAACCTTAATTTGTTGACCTAAAAAATTTATAATCCTAATTAAGACTTACCAAGAGCATTTTAAAGCCTGAACTACCCCCTCTTCTGCATCTGAATCTGCTTTGATCTGTATATCTGCAATTCATTAATGAAGAAATGACCGTTGTCAAGTTAATAAAAGTTGAATTTGCACTGTTAGTCCCTCATCTCTCGCCAATTTCCATTTCTGCACGGTTCAAGTGGATAGGAGTTCTAGGTTTCATAAATTTCATATGTTTCTTTTCGATATTGACAACTACCTGTGTTCCTCCTCTTAAACTATTTATTAGCTCCGTTCTCTTTAATAGAAAAATGAGGGAAAATAAAATATTCATCTTTTAAATTTTTCCTTTTTTTTCCATCTCTTTATCTAAAAAATGAGTTTTATTCTTTCTTTTCACTCCAATGAAAGGATAATATTTTCACTCCTTGCAAATGGGATAATATTATCCTTCCATTTGAGTGAAAAAGGAGGAGGAAAAAAGACTAAAACTCATTTTTTAGATAAGGAGATGGAAAAGAAGGAAAAATTTAAAAGACAAATGTTATCTTTTCCCTCATTTTCCCATAATAATTTTTCCATCAAAAAGAACGGAGCCTAAAAAGATAAATAACATGTTGTAGAATTTAATTTCCGTATAATTTTGGGTTTTAACTATTACCTAACATCATCATCGAGCTATTTCGTCTTCCATCATTAATTAGTTTTCGAATAGTTTTTAAAAGTGAGAGAGGGAGGGGGGAGGGGAGAGGGGGGGGGGGGGGGGGGGTGGACGTTTTAAATGC
>JAYJMF010000021.1:4099899-4110337 GCA_036873715.1 Salvia sclarea | reverse complement strand
CCCCCCCCCCCCCCCCCCCCCCCCCCCCCCCCCCCCCCCCCCCCCCCCCCCCCCCCCCCCCAGGACGTTTTAAATGCGATTAAGTGATAAATTAAAATATTCCATTTCTTCACAATCATTTATCCTATGCCCACAATAGCTAAATGGTCATTTATAAATGTACGTGCAAGATAAAAAGAATTTAACATTCTTCGTTCTTATACATTTATATTTGTGTCAGTCAAACATATGAGATAGTCGATCGGACATCAGCTAGCTAGATCGCGACAATCGATTGGTCGGCTACCTCACATGTTTGGCTATCTATTTTCTCTTTACGCTTTTTTAGTACTCTTTTTTCCTACTCGATATTTTTCTCTTTGAATTTTCTCCGGGAGGATTTTAATGAGGCTCGACCCTTAGTAAGCGGTCTGTGCTATTAGGGGTGTGTTGGTTTGTTTTCTCTTTTCTTTTTTCCTTAATAAAAACTCATTTATATCCTCTTTACACTTTTCTAACAAATGTAAAGCTTTTTGTAAAAAACAGTGACAAACCATCAATATCGAAGGTATATTAGACCATTTATTTAAATTATGACATATAATAAATACTTTATAAAAATGAGTATTTTTAATTGAATGGGCGAATTTACATATTAACACTTTAAAAAATTTAAGAATTACTTCTGTTCGAAAAGTTTGAAATATCTTTTAGAATGTACTGTTTCAGAATTCGTTTGTTTTGAGAATTAGGTAAACGCTTCTATCAATTGACATATCACTTTCTGAGCATCCATTTGCATCTATTATATATATCGTGTCTCCCATATTATCTCTTTTTTTATAAATGTCTCCCATATTTTCTAAAAGATATAATTTTTCTTACTCGACAAATGTGACGTTTACATCTAAAGTATATTTTTTAAAAGGTACTCTACATAAAGTTAAAAATACTAAAATTTTCCGGATCCACAATTCCAAATTCAGTTCACATACTTGCACAAAATGTACGAACTATTACAAATACATAAATATAATCTTTCTTGACTTTTCTATAATCACCAAATTTTGTCGGACCCAAATCTTAAAATATCCAAAAAAAAACCAAAAAAACCAAAAATGAGAGCATTTTCCATCAATAAATACACAAGTAGTGTCAACTATAATTTTTACCAGGTGAACTTAGAAAATTCCATTTTAAAAGGCGTCGTTTCACACGAAAATGTCGGGAATGAGTCAGATTTCCATCCACCGAAAATATTGTGTGAGCCTTAATTGCAAAAATTGGATGTTCAAATATTTTATTTCTAAGATCCAAAAATTATATTATTATTATATTTTGGAATATAATTTAATTGATAATGTTTCCTAGAATAAATATAATCTTTCTTGACTTTTTTATAATCATCAAATTCTGTCGGACCCAAATCGCAAATAGTATCCAAAAATTAGAGCATTGGCCATCAATAATTACACAAGTGTCAACTAAAAATTCCTCGAAATAAAGAGACCAAAAAGGCCACCAACACCAAAAATGGAAACACACAATTCATCGGAACTCAAAAGAAAACAATAAATAAATCAAGAATACAGTAACACTCAGAACGTCCAAAAAGCACACATTAAAACACACAGTACACACACTCCAACCCAAACAAAAAACCAACTACCCTCAACACACAGTCACACACTCCATAAATCCACACACAAAAACACACACTTCCCTCCCAAGCAGAGAGACAAAGCAAGAAACAAAAAATTGGAGCAATGGCTGCCCAAGAGCAACACCTCCACCACCAACAACAACAACAAAAACAAGAAGAAGAAGCAGAATTAATCCATGAAAGCCAACAACACCACCAACAACAAAACCCCCTTTTCGAAGACCAATTTGCGGAGCTCCTCTCCACCTATTTAGGCCTCAGCTTCACAATCTTCCTCGGCTTTCTTCCCAAAAATTCAATCCCATTAATCTCCACATACCAAACCCAGAACAAAGTTCTCTCCTTTAAGCTAATGCAGGCGGAGGAGCAGCTCAAACAGCTCCACTCGCGGCGGAAAGAGGATTCCAAGGCAAACGCGAGAGTTGTCGAGATATTCGCGAGCCACAGGCACGCGTGGCAGCAGGAGGAGAAGCGGCTGCTGCAGCAGATCGACGACTGCAACGAGGAAATCGCCTTCTTGAAGAGCAAAGTGGAGGATTTCGAAGGGGTGGAGGCGGAGTTCAAGGCCAGTATTGAGGATTTGAAGAGGGAGGTCAGTGAGAGGGAGGAGATGCTCAGCTTCATGAGCAGGAGCAACTGTGAGAGCGGTGGGGAGTGCTATGGTGACATGGGGTTGAGCTATGGTGGTGGGAAAGCTGGGGTTTCTGAGGGGGTGGAGGACTGCTTCAATGGTGGTGGGTTGGAGGAGATGGGCTCTGTTTATGGGCAGAGTCACAGTGGGTTTACTTCTGATTTCTTGAATTCTGCTGCTTCCAAATTTTGGTCTGACAAAGCTAGCCTCTGGCAGGTGAGAACTGCACTAGTTTTTTTTCTTTTAATTTTTTCTTGAGTTTATGATCATTTATGATTCAAGAATTGTGTGTCTAGAAATTGTTGTCTTGTTCTGTGGATTTGAAATTTTTTTATTGTGCAAGTATGTTTTTTGAAGGGATTTTTGTGTGTTTGATGGAAAAGGGCAGCAAGATTTCTGTTTTAGTGGTTAATTTTTTGCCTTCAAAATGTTGAGCTTCGAACAGGAAGTTTCTTGTTGCGTTGTTGTTCAAATTAAGAGTAAGAGCTGATGAAAAACTCTGTGATAGTTTAAGTATTTAAAGTCTGTAATTTGTTGTAGCTGAAATATCATTACAACTTGTTGCTTAAAAGAACTGTTTTTCCTTTTTTTGTGACTATCTGGCCTTGAACTTAGACCAAAATTTACCTGGATATGCTAATTTTGTTTTACCTCTATTGACTGCTAGACCCCATTTGTTTGACAGCGATGTTTTCGTATTTTATCCCAGTTTCTGGAATTTTCATTCTTGCAGTTGTATACCTAAATTTTAATGTTCTTCCTTAGTTCATGAAACTTCGAGATAAAGCTTGAATTTTGGACTCAAGGAGGCTTGTATTTGAAGCGGGACGGCACTGTTAGCGGTTGAATTCAAATTCAAAATATTTGGTGTTATTATCTATAGACGGAGAGTTTAATCATTATAATTTGTTCAGTTCTGCCTTGTTTGTCTTGTATCTCTGTCCTCAGTTAACTCTACCTCTCAATAACTTCTCCATATTAGAGAAACATAGTCTTTGTTTATTCCTGGATGGCTACGAGCTTCAAGTTTTCGTAATCTTCCCTTAGAAGCCTGGACCACATTTTTTAGATTGAGAGGCTGACCGGAACCAATATTGCATGTCTTGACCAACTACGGTTCAATTTGTGGAGCCTATTATGTTATCTTCAGAGTTCTTGTGAACTGAATATGACAGCAAGTTTGATGGTTGCTATATTATTGGTCACTGGATTTTATCAGAGGCCCCCTCTATGCATTGAGCCCTTTTCTTGTTTTTTCAGAAGAAGAAAAAAAATTGCAATTATGTTTGAAATGACACCATGTGATCTTACCTCTCATAAATGTTTGTCAGTTTCTGTTGATAGATGATCTTCTTCTCTCTGTTTTTTTATTTTAACATTTCTTCACTCCATGTTCATGTTCGCAGCTTTGTTTGCTCATTTTGTAATGTAATGTGGACATGTTGTAGTTTGGCTTTCTCTGTGATATTTGTCAGTTGCTTTGGAAAAGACTGGTCTTGAAACAGTTTCTTTTTTTGGCTCTTTACTATAACAGTTAGTGAGTAACATCCTGCTGAATTCTTCGTGGATGAACAATTTAAGCCTCGTAGTTAGCTGAATGTTTGCTGATGAAATGGAATACGAAAAATCATGTGTTTGTTTCACTTGCTATAACGGGATGCTGATGCTTGATGGCATCTGTGCAGGATATGCAGCAGTACGAACCAGTCGAGTCAGTTTACCACGTGAAGCATTTCGTTTCTAGGTAAACAGCATCACCATCTTTCTACAACTTCTCAAAGATTCTGATGCCAAAAAATTGTTGCATCTAATGCCACTGCCATAACTAAATCTTGTGCAGAAGGGAGTCTCCATGGAAGGTAGACGGTGATTCTAGTGGAGTTTCGTCTAAATTAAAGCTGCTGGAGCAAGAACTGTTGAATTTAGAAAGAGTGTGTAGGGCGGATCTGTCGAAGGTGCCATCACAGATGCGAAAGCAGGCAAAGAGGTATCAAGGATTAGCCGGGAAGATCGATGACCTTTGCAGGAGAATGGTAATGATTCTACGTTCATTCAATTTCAATAAACTTTCTTGAATTGATTAGATTTAAAGGTTTAATTGCAAAATGATGACATGGACGTCCGCGTGAACCAAAAAGATGACGTGGATGCCAGTGTGGACTAAACGACGTACACAAAATGATAAGATTCCTGTATTGTACATTTCAAATTTGTGCTCAATTGCACACTGAACGACGTCATTTTGCTCGTTCTCTGCCGGATTATAGTCCACATTGTCTCTACTTGACACTAAACGATGTCCACGTCATCTTTTTGGTTGCTAGAAAAATCGGGGAAGCCCCAATTTAAAAAAAATAAAGATTTGATTTTTATTTGGAAAGGTTTGAAAGTGAGGTTGAAATATAACCAATCTCAGTAGACTTTGTTTCTGATGTGAGATCCTTTTTTCTCCTAAAGCAAGCTAGCGATCCATGTGAATCCACTCTGAGCTCAGAGTTTCGCATCCAAAGGCAAACAGAGTTCTTGCTAGAGGCGTTCCGTCTGCAGCAACGAGCCTCTGAGACGAGCCAGAAGCTCTCAGCCTTACAAACTGAGAGAGGGAAGAGCTACCATGGAGGTGGAGGAGAGGCCGAGGGCCCCGCAAACCTAGCCACGAGGCGATCACTCGACTCCATCGGAAACAACTTCAAAGAGATCCAAAGGAATCTCGAGATATGGCTAGCGAGAATCATAGGAGACCTCGAAGGGCTGCTGTCTAGAGACGGGGCCTCGCGTGCGAGAGAATATTACGTCTCAAGGTACCCTTTTGTTCATCAGTGAGTAAATAAAACAATGCCACTATTTTGAATTTGAGTTCTTAGCAGTTGTGATCAAGAAAATGTACAGTTTCCCCCTGCATTGCTCTTTGCTTGTTCTTGCTTACGACGTCGTTTCTGATTAGCGTGACACCTGCCCGACTGCAGTTGGGTATCGATTTTTTTCTTTTTCTTTTTCTTTTTGTAGTTTGAACTGTAAATTGATTCAATTTAACCAGTAGCTCAGATGAGGTTAAAGATTCAAACTTTACAAACAAAGAATATGTCAGATGAGATTAGGCTGCCAGCTTTTTGGAATAGTGAAATTAACATTACAATTTTACAAAATTGGGATTTCTCCTTTTTAAGAGAAAAACAGAGTCATGTCAGGATACATCTGGCATCTGATCTGAAGAGGATCAATGACAAAATTTAGGCATCATGTGTGTGAAAACTTTACTTCTTTTTTCTTTTCTTTTTCTGGATTTTGGAATCTTTCAACTGTATTTTCCATGATGTGAAAGTGAAGTTGAGGTGTTGTGGTCCTAGTACCCATGTTGTGATAGTGAAGTGAAAAAAAGTAAGTGGTCCCAACATTATTGGATGATAATCTAGGTCATAGATAGGGCTGAAAATAAAATCATATTTTACGATAAAAATGGTCGACATTATTTAATGTTAGTGGTTTAGTGAATTTGAGTTTGTGTTTTTGTCTTCATGACAGTTTGTTTGGTTAAACCTAAAATTTGAAATTTTGATTCACTGTCTACTCACTGATTTCTTGAATTTGAAATCTTTGTATAGTATGTAATTCTTAAATGTCTCAAATATGTCATCATATCATATACTAACATTTTTACTACACAAATATAAGCATGTTGTGAATCTTTTTCAAACTTCAATAAAGAAAAGAGAGGTGAAATTTAATATGCTATATAGAACACACTTTGCTCTTGAACTGATAAATTGAATAAACCCAACAAATGTGGGTAATGTCTAAATATATCAACGCATGTGCACAAACAATGAAATAAACTCGTTAAACTATTTTAAGCGACAAATTTACATTAATTTGCAGCGACCACTATAGAATAAGAATAGCAATATGCTCACCACGAAGACAAAAGGCCAGAAGTAGTTAAATCAATATTTGAGATTTTTCTTTTTTAAAATAAATTTCTAACCAAATCTTTAAAATCATGAATTAATCTCCCCTAAAAATCACAATTTCATGGAAGAAAACTGTGTTGCCAATTTGCAATCCTAGTAAAAAAAATGAAAATTACAACCTCCTCAATAAAAGTTGCAGTTTAGCTTTTCGACATGGAAATAGGCTAAAAACAACTCGACCCGTTTAAAGGAATTGCAATTCATTCTCAAAAAGGAATCCTCACATTTTGTCCTAGCAATACTTTGTCCTGATTCTCGTCTCCCAATAAAATTTAGGGTTAATACCATTCAAGGCACATTTACGTTAGGCCGACCTAACGTTAGACACGATCCAATTAATTAATATATAAATAATGAGACCGGCAACAATAATAGGGGGCGGCAAACAACAAACGGCTCCGCCATCGGCTTCGATAATTAATATATAAATAATGAGACCGACAACAATTATGCTTATACGGCTCGCTCCGGGTTCGCCTTCGGCTCCCTCTCGCTCGATTCATGGCTTAGAATAGAAGCGACAAACAATTGGCCTAACGTTAGACCGGTCTAACGTAAATATTTGTCATACCATTTTAGGAGAGGACACAAATAAACTTTTACTTTGCGGGCAGATTTTTAAATCTCGAGATTTGGGATGTGTTCAGATTTTGATAATTTTGCGACTCTGAGATCGTGTGCAGCTATTTGCTTTTGCCTTTTGGGAGGTTCGTCTCTGCAAATTCTGAATATGAGTACATTTTAAGAGGGATATTACATTTTCATTTTCATTTTTTGTGTAGGAGAATTAGAAAAGAAATACGCAAAAGCAAAAGTATAAATTATTCAGAAATTTTGATGAAGTCATACATCATTGTATAATTACCTTTTTAGGGATATTACATTTTGATGGCAAGAATCAACAGTCCGGTATTAACCATTTTACTTGCATTTATTCATAATTGAAAATGGTTGTCTATACATTTATATTATAAAAAATAAAAAATCTTGATCCTTTGAATTCAATCAAGCATTTCACTTTATCAAAAATCACTCAGTTTGAATTGAAAATTATCAACTAAATCACTTTATACCCTTTTTCAGTTGAGAAAAGAGCATAGCATTCCCATTCAACTCTTCCCCAGAAAAGCAGTAACTTTCAGATTATTTAAATTATTTAATCTCGTGTTTGTTTGGATTGGTTAAGTTGCAGTAAGGATATGATTGAATGATATCAAAATTGCCATTGTAGTATAACAAAAACGCAAAAATTCGAGGGGTTGATAAATAGTCGTCCAAACGGATAATTGGATCATGGGCTCAAATCATTCAAATCAAACATGTGATTAGGTTTATTAATTTTATCTTATCAATCAAGGCTTATCAAGCAAACCAAAGATCCCCTTCTAAAAAAAGATATAACGATGCCATGTTACAAGCTAATATCAAGAATAAGCACCATCTCAATCACAACACCATTCTTTAAACAACAATGATCGTAGAATTTCCAGAAAAAACAATGATACACCACTGTCTGAACAACAGAACTACATTGAATTCAGGCATAAATACGCCAGCATAGTGGATAAAGATAACCAGGGCAGTTCATAGCTTACTTCATAATAATCTTATTTCAAACTTACACCACAACAGCTCGCAATCAACACGTAACTCCAGCTTCTTCCAGCAACTGCTTCACCTTGGTGATGTAATCATTCATCGCTTGGTCCTTAGTTTTGCCTGTGGTTAAACAAGACGACGATCTCAGTTAAGCTATTCTTTGATAGATCAAACACAGATCCAAAGCAGCTGAGTGCCGATTGAATGTACCTTCAACGGCCTTCCATGCGTCCCACTTTGCCCTGTCCCTCATGTTAAACATACCGGGACGACCTGCATTCGACAACCAAGTTAAATCTAGTCTCAATCAACACAATTGCACGCAGCAATCTCAATTTAATATGGATTGAAAGTGATTTGATCTGAAAAACTGAAACAGAAACAGAAACTAACTCGTGTTGACATCTCCAACTGTAGCTTGCTTGAATAGTCCATACAGAATGAGCTTGTTCTCGTTCGAAGTGTCCTCAGGCAACTTCTTTACTTTCTCAGCATGCTCCTCAAATTCTTCCTGCAACAATTTTTCACCTCAAACATCAGCAAAATTGAACTATGTGGTGATGATCATTGATCTCGCACTAATCCAAGGAATTAATTGACATGTTAATTCTACTAGCATTGCTCTACGATTAACCTAAACTGGATTATCAAGTGATGAACAACAAATCAAGCACGGTTGATGTGAAAACCTAAACCTCAATTAAAAATTCAAATTCGGTGCCTAATCGAGATTAACCTAATTTTAGTCGCGCAAGCAGCGATTCATCCAGATCTAATTCCAAATCCAATACAATCATTCACCGATTCATACACATCACTCCAGATCACTTCAACACCCAAAAAAAAGCACAAAAAACGAATAAACAAAACGCGCGCGAATTGAAAAACAACAAATTCATTCAAATAGCAGCAGAAGAGAGGAAACAGTAGAAAAATCATGGTAGAGATCATGTGAGAGAGTAAAATGGACTGGTGTTTGAGTGAAGCGTACCTTCAAACCCATGATTCGTTACGGATAATCGAGGTGAGTTACGGATCTGAATATTTGGTGCGGAAAAGAGCGGAGAAGTGAGAGTTTATATATGATTGAAGCGACGGAGAATTCGATACTAACAGTGTGTGGGGCCACTAGATTTGTGCTACGTGGAGAGAGCATATTCGTTGATGATAATGTTATGGGTGGGGTGTAGTTACACCGCCACCGTTCTTTACCAAATATTTAGAATAATTCCTCGAATAAATCGAACGATAAATCTATGTGGCCATAAAATAGTTTAATAGGGGAAAAAATTATTCATTCAAAACTTTTGAATTGAAATAAAAATGAATTGATTGTTTTATTATAAATATAAATTAATTATTAATTATTAATAATAACTAATAGTTTTAGTTTTTATTTAACTTTATAAATTAAAAAATATGATTTTAATCTAACTAACGTGTTAGCTTCCATTTATCTATGCAAATTTATGAATATGATTTTTAATTTGATATTCACATTAGGAAATAATAATTATTGAATATAAATTTAACTTAAAATTTAAAATAAACTATATAATATTTAACACTTAAAATCACTAATTTTACTTTTGTGTGGGTGACCATAGTGTGGCTATTTAGCATCACTCTAAATCGAAATTATTCGATGTGTTTAGAGGCTAATTATTCGGTGTTTATTTATAATCATTTTATTAATGCAATAACAAAGTACTAAAATTTTATAGAACTATCAACTTAAATCGGGAAATGACAGATTCACTGATTACTTTCATATAAATTATGTTTATCAGAAGAAGTACTCCCTCCATCCCAACTAATTTGAGTCGTATTCTTTTTTAAGTTGTCCCAACTATAGTTTCAATCATTTTCATATTGAGACATCTTTATTATACACACACAATTTTAAATATATATATATATATATATATTCTTTTTATTACTTTACATTATTTTTTTAATTTTTTAAATTTTGTGTCCAAAATTTTTGCCTCAAACTAATTGAGAGAGAGGGAATATATTTAGTTTTTATTTAATTAGATATATGATGCACCCATACTAAAGATTCATTAATATGAACATAATTGATAGAAGAAACTCTGCATGGGAGGTAAGAGGCAGAGCACATGGTGTCATTTAGATGCTATAATTGCATTTATTTTTTTCTTTCTGAAAAAAAGTAAAAACAAAAAATGAAAAAGGCTAAATGCAAAGGGACCTCTATATCTACAACGATATTATACGAAAATTCATGTGTAATTAACCTTTGATGTGCTTATTTTGAGAGGCAAATAGTCTTGCAACCATCAAATCTTGTTGTTACATTTTATTCATGAGAACTTTAATAAAGATAAGCATACCAGGCTCTATATATTTAAATTGGTTTGGGCATTTTTTTCTTCCTAGTGGCATGATATCTATACTATATTAAAATGCGGAGTCAAATTAAAAATTTTGATTTGAAATTAATTTCAAATTAATTTTGATTTGGGTAGAAATTTCATAGTTTTTCAAAATTAATAATCTTTTATATATTTATAAAAATTCAATTAAACTAAATTAATCAATAATAATACCACCGTTTCCACTTCTTTAGGATTGTGG
>JAYJMF010000021.1:4078240-4099799 GCA_036873715.1 Salvia sclarea | reverse complement strand
TTACTAAGAATTTATTAAGATTATACACTTGAATAGTCTTGTATGGCTAGCCACACTATGTCCGAATAGATTTATTGATAAAAAATATAAACTTGCAATCTAAGTAAATTGAAGAATCGAGCTTGAACATGTTCCAAATATAAGTATCAATTAAGATCTAATATTGATGCGGGGTGAGTATAGCTTATGAAATGATATTTAGGTCGAATAGTAAAAAATAATGGTCCGAATTTATATTTTTATTTTATAAATTTTGATGCAATAAGTATGAATCCGACGTGGATATTTTGATGTATTTTGTACATATAAACAAAACTTTGATACATTTATAAACTATAAGTCGTAGTAATGTATATAGACTGGCTAGTGGCTACACATACATTTTTATTTTATTTTATTTTATTTTATTTATGTCAATATTTTTTCATACGCCAATAATGATTATTTTATGATGATTTCTTAAAGCTATAATTTTATATTGATTCTTAATCAACACATGATGGAGAATTTTTTTGTTTATTCTATCCCCTATATTATGAAAATCTTTAGTCTTTATATTATTGGGAAAAAGTAAAACCACACAAAAATTATCCTCCCAAAAGTATTTTTATATGAAAAAAGATGTTTTCCAACAAATAAAATTGAGTGCAACGAAAGAAGCCCTAGTATTTCTTGGGTTTCCTTGCAAATTGCAATACAAAATGTGAAAATATTCTCCAAATCCAAATAAATGCAAGGAAAAGAAAAGTAAATTCACGATTCCCTTCCCCGCTGTGGGGGAAAATTCCTTTTAATAATTTTACCAGTTTCTTGCGCATTAAGCCAAAATTGGCGTCCAAATCTTCCTACTTTTTTACCTCTTTTTACCACGTTTAATATATGTGCGTGTCCTCATCATTGCTGTATCATCACCATCGTTGCAATAAATATATATAGCGGCGGTGGCTACGCAACCCCAAAAATATCACAATTAAAATTAGGTGAGAATTTTAGAGAGAGAAAGAGTGGCATCTCCGGGTATAGTCTCCGTAGGTAATGCCGTTTGCGCCACAGGTATTATCTCTTTTCATGCTGATTTATTTATTCCTTTTTTATTTGAATTGTTGAGAACATCTTTTATCATGTTTTGTGCGTATTTTTTTTATATTTCTGGGCGGATTTTTGTGTTCCGTGGGAATATGTGATCTGGAATCTGATTGATTTGGAATTTTTGGGATCTGGAATCGGTTTTCTAGTGCGATTTATTATTTTCATACGCGTTAGAGAAAATCCCTGTTTTCGGCCTTGTTTGAATGGGGATGTTGTTGGTGGATTGAAACATCCGCAGTTGGGGGAATGTTTTGCTGTTTTCTACGATTCTATGCTTTAGGAATTTGGAGTTATTTGGTTGGATGGATTCGAATTCGGATGAGGGTTTGTCTAATATCTTCAACTTGTTAGGATCAATTATATCTAGTTTTGGAACCGAATTTGGGCTATTTGTCTTGTTGCTAAGAGAGAGATATGGAATCCCGAGGAACAATATTTTGGATTTGTTTAATAGTATTTTTTTTAGGTCCTTTGGAGTTCGGATTGTTGCTGCTGTGATGTATGATTGTATATTATAGATTTATGAGTCCGCAAACGGGAATCACTTTTCATGTATTTGCTTGATTGGAATACTATTACCTCGGAGTTTATTAGGGTTTTTCTGTATTGGATTAGTACTGTTTAGGTCCTAGTTTTGAATTAGTGAATAGGTCGATGGCAAGGAGTTGCAGAGGTAAAAAAATCTTATTATGTTTCCTGTCTGAGGGTTTTGGCATTAGCGAGTCACTATTTGAATTTTGATACTTGTTGAGATATTGCTCTTTTGGTTTTAGTTGAAATAATGGCATTTGTATTTTAGTTTATGTACCCTACTGTATATTGTTATTTGCATGCATCTTCCGAAAGTAACTTGCCCTATATAAATATAGCTGAAAGTTTGTTTCTACATGTTCCTCTCTTCATCAAGTCCCTCATTTAGTAACCTCTCCTTAATGCTTTCAGGATCTGTTAAATTACGCATCAAAGGAATTACTATTATCTAGGACATGGAGCAAATTTTCTTCTGGTCAGATTGCTACCAGCTCCGGGGTCTTCCATTCCAGGAGTTTCTTGAATGGCAGTTTGTCAACCTTGGAGTTTCTCTTCCTGCTTCATTTGTCAATTGCACTTAGACAACAGCTTATTGTTGATGCTCAGTACATGAGGCCGAAGCATATTTCTTCTGATAGATGCTCTTTAGTGCACTTGTGTATGTGAATTGCCGTCGATTCAGCTCAGCCATTAGTCTTCTTGTGCAATTCTGCTATTGCTTGTGCATTGCCTCTACAAAGTCCATTTGAGATCCTTATAGAGCAGACGTTAAGGTATTCTCTATTCCTTACTTTCTTAATGATTCTCAATGTTTTGTGCTTTTGGGATAGTCTCCAACATAATCACTTACCCTCTTTTTTTTGTCTATGACTGAAGTCTGCAGGTGCTCGAAGGAATTCTTTGGCTATTAAGTATTAGGTAGTTTTTTTGCACTGCATCTATGCAGTGTTTTTGGTAATAAGAGGGCCCCTTTCAATTACCATTTGATGGCTTCTTGACAGTGGCAAGTTTTGGTTGACAGAAGATTTGTTTCAAACTCTGCATTACAATGTCCGGAAACTTTGCTTTACCATGTATTCTACTTGTAGCTGTAGGTACTTGCAATGTATTTGTTATCTTCTATTATCATGAGGATGTTCTACAGTTTTCTGAACTCCGCCATTTCTGTGTTTGTCTTTCTTTCAGGAAATTTGATTTAGCATACTTCATAAATAAAGCTTTGAAGCTCATCCATCAGTCACATTCTGCAGTGAAGCTGAAGAGTGATGGTGGATTGCTGAATTAGCTAGGGTGTCTAGAGACTATCCACAGTTATTTAGCATATTATATTGTGCTTTCTGTGCTGTTGAAAACTCTACAATGGAAAGGTATGGGTGTTTCTATTTTTTATTCATGTAAATAGTTTCATAAACTTATGATTGTTTGATTAATCATTATTGTTCATGCAGATTCAAGATCATAAAAGAAGTTGGTAATGGTGCTTTTGGAAGTGTTTGGAGAGCTCTAAGCAAGCAGTCTGGTGAAGTGGTAGGAGTCTTGTTTTCTTAAATAGTGTATTTGAATTATCGAGCTTGTTCCTCATACTTTTGAAATCAGTACTCATGAGTTATTTAAATTACCTTCATGCTAACCATTTCCATTGGCAGGTTGCGATAAAAAAAATGAAGAAGAAATATTATTCATGGGAAGAATGCATAAATCTGAGAGAAGTCAAGGTGACAAGCCATTTATTTTTTGGTTGATGTATGAGCATACCTCTTTTATGCAGAACAACTTATGTGTTTGTTCCTTGCAGTCATTGAAGAAAATGAACCATCCAAATATAGTCAAGCTGAAGGAAGTAATAAGGGAGAATGATGTGCTGTACTTCGTCTTTGAGTACATGGTATGCCATCTCTTTCGTTGTATTTGTTTGCTTTTCTGAATTTCTATGCCCTATTCATCCATATTCTGGTTTGGACTTTCAGGAATTCAATCTATACCAGCTTATGAAGGACAGAGTAAAACTTTTCTCTGAAGTAGAAGTGAGAAACTGGTGTTTCCAAGTGTTTCAAGGTCTTGCAAGCATACACCAAAGAGGATTCTTTCATCGCGACCTCAAGCCAGGTTTTTACCCTTTCCTTTTTTGTAATGTTTCAAGCGATGATCATAGTTATGTTGTCTGTCCTCTCAATGTGATTTGTTTCCCTGTTATCCGTCATGGCATAATCTGGAGCCTAGATATTCTATGGTTGTACTTACCTTCTTGTCTTGATGATCTGGTGAAGTCCCAATGTTTAGTTTGGGTCTTGTCTCTTCATTGAGTCGGATAGCTGAATTGCATGATAATTTGTTTATATGATGAGTCACTGAGATCATACTTCCATACATTCCACATGCTTTAAGGTTCAACGGTTATCACTTTTGTGCCGTATCTATAGTAGTCAAGTTTGTTCTTCCTAGTTTTGTTTCAAAACTAAATTACTGTGTCAGGATGATAAATATGTTACTATTCGGACTTATGTGTTGCTTCTAAAGTCTACATACTCTTGTCCTATCAGAAGGTGTTTTAACAATTACTTTTTGATGACAGAGAACTTGCTAGTATCAAAGGATGTCATCAAAGTTGCTGATTTTGGTCTCGCTCGTGAGATTAATTCTCTGCCTCCATTTACTGACTATGTCTCAACTCGCTGGTTAGTGGTATTCGTCTGTTTGGTTTCATTACAGTGTCCTGTTTTGGGTACTCAGTTTTCTGTTTTGTAGGTATCGAGCCCCTGAAGTCCTGCTCCAGTCATCAGTATATGGTCCTCCAGTTGGTGAGTAGATGCGGACAATGGAAAGCTCCCTAAATTCTTTCCTAGTCTTTTTCTTGTGATGATAATAGTTGCTTCTCGCAGACATGTGGGCAATGGGTGCAATCATGGCTGAGTTATTTACACTCCGTCCCCTGTTTCCGGGTACAAGGTATCTAATTTCCTCTATATGGACTCTCTATTCCTTGAATCTTTTCTCTATTCCTTGAATCTTTTTCTTTGCCTTGCTTATCAATATGCATTGCAGTGTTTATTTCTTCATAATCATACTGCATGTATAATTTATAATTTCTTTCATCTTATAATACTCTAAGCTCGTTACAGTGCTACTTTTACACCCTTGCCTAACAAGAACTCCTCCAGAGTGAGTTCTTGTATGAAAATTGGTGTTCTTGATGTTCTCTTTATGTTCTGGTGCAGTGAGGCAGATGAGATTTACAAGATATGCTGTGTGATTGGCAGCCCAACTTATGGTGAATGGGCTGAGGGGCTTAGACTTGCCAGCACCATCAATTACCAGTTCCCTCAAGTGAGTGCTTTGTCCTTTCTTTCAAGAAACAGTGTCAATGTTGTAGTTTGATTTTCTATATTGAAAATGTTATTTTTGCATGTGTTGGCTGATTTTTGGATCAGTGTTCCTTTTTCCTTCTCTATATTTCAACCTATCAAGCATCTTATCAGAGTGCTTGACTAGACCATGTTACTAACTGTGAATGCATTTACCATGAGTGCCTTCCATCTTTTAGGTGGTTCTTATTTGATTCTCTACTAGAATTTTTCTTCATGGCCACATTTTTGTAATCATATGAATAATTTTATTGACTTGGCAGGCTACTGGGGTTGATCTATCCATGCTGATGCCAGGTGTTAGTGGTGATGCAATTAATCTTATTTCTGTGAGTACTTTTACAACTTTGGAACTCGTCACGTCTCATATTTTAACATAGCTTCTTAGATATTTCCATTTATGTTTTACATTTCTTGTTGTTGAATTATTGAAATCAAAATATAACTTTCATAGTGTATCCTGTGCTTATGCGTTACTGTTCATGTTTGTGCCATATTATAGTCCCTGTGTTCGTGGGATCCTTGCAAGAGGCCGACAGCCATGGAGGCCCTTCAACATCCTTTTTTCCAGAGCTGCTTTTACGTTCCACCATCACTACGTTCTAAAACTGCTCCTGTGAAAACACCTCCAGGTTCTTCAGTCAATTCTGCACTCATATGTGTTTGTCAAATGATATACAAGGAAATAGATTCTAAGGTTCCCTGTTCTTTACACAGTTGAAACCAGGGGAGCTTTGGAGCAAAGTGGTAGGAAATATCCAGGAAGATTATCGAACCCAAAACCCACTAACAATGTCAATTTCACGAAATCAAAGGCATCCTTGAGCTCAAGTATATTACATTTTCTGAAACTTTCTTGTTTATAGAATTATGAACTGTTGTGTGTCCATAAAATATACATTTGTGCTTTTGTATGCGTCTGGTTCTGACTTTGTTGTTTCTTCATAGGTGTGCAAAGAAAGTTGGACTTGAACAATCAGGATATTGCTAAAAATGATAAAAGCCAGCCGAACAATGTGAAGCAGCAGCCCAAGTATCGTCCACCTGGAATGAACGGCCCACGTAAGTGTAACTAGTACACATTGCCATTTCAAATTGATCTGTACATGTTCCTAAACAGCACTGCCAACTGTCCTAGGATTTGCTTTCATATAAATGATTATTTGCACGAAACAACTCTCACCTGAGCATAGTCGATAGATCATATTGCATATGCAATTAGTTTACGCGATAACCAGAAATATGTTGCATATCTACAGCGGGGTGGTCAGGAAGGACCCGTGGAGCGTCTGAAGTGGCTGAGAAGTTTTCAAACATGACAGTTAGCTCGAATAGGGCAGCAGCAAAGGGGCCAGTAGCTCAACCTATGAAGTCTGGAGGATGGCACGGTCAATCTGATATGTTTTCGAGACGATCACATGAGTTTCTCCCAGGAAGATCGTATTCCAAGAAGGTGGCCGGATAAAGAAGCCCACACTATCCATGTATTAACAAAGTACATATAAGAGTTTTATGTTGTCATATTTGTCTTCATGAGATATGGCTGTCTTCTTTTCATTATGTCGAGGTTTTTGGTTGAGCGGTTCATTTAATAAATGTGTGATAAATTCTATATGACCATTTTACTTGCCTCTAAAGTCCAATTAGCTGTGGAATTGATGATCTATCTCTTTTTATTTTTATTTTTTTTCTTTTTCGTGTACACGAGAAGTTATAATTTGTTTATTAGATTTGTTATAACGGTTTTGAATTTTCTTGATAACACGTCAGTTAATTTCTTCTTCCTTTGATTGGTAACCAAGCTTCAATAACAGTAAAAAATTCTCAAATTGGACACTGAATATATATGATACAATTGGTCCAACAAAATGCAACAATTACGTAACTCTGGTGTATAAAATCATTTCTATTCAAATTAAAAGTTTTTGCCGATCAAATAAACCACAACTCTGGATAACTGAACTGTAGATAAGTCACATCTGAATAATGAAATGAAATGAAAATATAGTATAGAATAATAAATAAACAGTAAAAAAGCATGTAAATTGTTCACCAAGCTAGCTATGAAACGAAACATACCTTAAATATAATTTTCAAGAAACATCTGTATAAGAGTGAAAGCACCTACTACATAGCCGCCATATGTGAGGGAATGAAATCTTTAAAACATGATCATTTGTATATCCGAACTTTCTATAGTTAGATTTATAACCAAAATGGATGATTTCTTGTGTCAAATCTCCAACCATCAACTGCGAATCCCCCAACTTTGGCATTTCCTAGGAAAGATATTGAGCTTGTATCCTATCCCTATTAGTGTCCCACCATTGCTTAGCATGCACCTCCCCAAATCGCTCCCGACTACAACAACAAACACGCACATTAGCACCATTAATTCAATCAATTAATCTCGAAACTTGCAAGAAAATACAGATGTATTTTATTTTCACCTGAATCGGACACGACGAAGCTCCCTCGTACCATCAACGAGCTGTCTGATGGTGATGTAGACGCCCGGCTCGTCTTCCTCTATCCACTCTCCTTCGACCTCACTAGCATTGCTTATGGAGACCGCATCTTCGTCACGGGAAGCTGTCGTGTCACGAGACGCCTCCATTGGGTACGAGCTCGGCCCTCCCCCGCCATAGTAGTTGCTGTACCTCGGAGGCCACTCTCTGTTCATTGACGATGAAGTCATCCGAGGGCTCTCTCTCACCGATCCTAGCCTCGAGTAAGTTGAATCTCTCTGCATTTATTTCTCATAGTTAGATAGATAAACAGATAGATGTTTGCAATGAGAGAAAGATGTGATGTGATGACAACTTACTCCACACTCTGATCTCCCTGGAGTGCTGTTCAATGCCTGCTGGTTGAATTTCTGGACATTGTATAGCTCCATTATCCTGTCGAAGTTCTCGCTCCACCATCTTTGAGCTTGGGACTTGTCGAACATCTCCCGACTGCAGTGTTTTCTCTTCATTAACAACCTAGCTCTGACATCAATTTAGAGCACATGGGATTCAGTTGATGGGGAAGGAAGTACCTGAAACGGATGCGTTTGAGGTCGTTCCCGCCTCGGGGGAGGGAGACGAAGGTGATCTGGACGCCGGGCTCAACTTGCGCCATCCACTCCTTGGGCCCGTCTTCCTCCCCCAGACCCATGTCGTCGAACCGGGACGAGATGCGGTTCGGGGTCATGTCGTCGCCTCCGAAGGCGGTGTAGGCGGAGTCGCGGGGGGCTGTGGCACCGCCCCCACCGGCGTTCATGAAATGCCAGGCCGGGGTGCTCGAGCTCCCGGGCTGGAAATAGGGATAAGGGACTCCCTCCGATGATGTCTCGAATTCGGGATATGATCTTTGGCCAATCTTGAAGTTGCTACTGCCTGGCTTTCCTTTGCTTGTTCCAGAGACCTTTATTGCCATATCCTTGATCTAAACATATGATCAAAAATATTCTCAGAATTTGAACAATTGAGTTATAAAATATGATGGAATTTATTATGCATCTCGATTTTTTATATCCGAGTTAAGTAATGGATGTGGAAGAAGTTTAATCTTCATAGAATGTGTTATAATTTAATAGCATTAATTACATTCAAAATTTGGTAGGTCATCTTAGCTAGATACAATTTTGATATAGTGTACATTTCAAGATAAAATGGTAAAGTAAAAATGTTAAAAGATGTCATCTAAAGTGTAAGGCCAAAAGCAACCATTCTTAGACCTAAACATATTACATACTTTGATACTTATAAGTCTGTTTTATTACCAGTTGAGCAATATTTTATCAATGTGCCAGATTAAATTTGTTTAATGACATTGAAATAAGATATGAAACACCATCAATTTAACAACTATATTTCAAATTGAGAGTGGAGTCCAAATCACCTGATAGACTGTTTAATGACTACTTTATCTAACAAAAGCTAGATTTTCTATTATTCTCTACTATGATTTTATTGAGACAAGGAGCAAGAAAGGTTCAATTATCATACACATTACATCATCTTCGATTGTCATTTTTATTTATTAAGTTGGAAAAAGACAGGAATTCAATGGTGGGCCAGTGTTACAAGGATCAGCCTTCTCCAAAACATGCAATGTTGGGCTTTTCAAGAAAGATCTTCTCAACAAGAATTTTTTTTGACCCATAAAATTTTCACATTTGTTCAATAAAGAAGATTTCACACTGAATAAAGGAATATTAAAGATTTGGACAAAGGCTATATTGTCCCTTTGAAAGCACTTTTGAGCTTGCTACGACAAATCTGATCTACATATGATTAGTCTTTCAAATTATTTGAAGAATAAGTCTTAAAAATATGTGCATTCAAGAAAAAATAGTAGAAAAACAAGATAAAAAGGAAAAGAATAATGTAACATATGAGGCAAGATGTGAATACTTAATTAAGATGTCCCTATACAAAGATGGGTTATAATTGGCCATAGTTGCTTCTCCTATCTTTCTTTATTGTTTTATTATAAAATATTGTAATTCAATCATATGACTAATATAAAAAGAAGCATGTAAGATATTGGGACCAGGCACATGATCCAAGGTGTGGCATGACAATCACCCATCAATTTATTCCCAATATCTTTTTCTTGGGTGCGCCTAAATACAAATTAAACCCAATATCTAAAAGATAATTAGCAGCACCAATAATAGAGTCTCGGGGTGTGTTATTTTAGCTACTTTTATATTGATTTAACTATCCATGTTAGATTGTAAACTATGTGTTACTAATAATAGTGATTTAAAAACATTCGCCTACATCTATAAAGAAAAGTAGTTAATCATTTTGAGTAAATTGAAAGTTACATATGATTGGTTCTTCAACAAGCACCCAAGATAATATTGATATACAAATAGCATGCAAACCAAATTATTTTTTCTTTTTATTCTTATAAAATTATTAAATTTTTGATATTTTGTATGAATTATTGTGCAAAATCCCATACCATTAAAAAATTATATGGAAATTGTTATGTAGAAAATTTCAATTCAAAAATTTAAAAATATGACCCCGCTAACACTTTTTATTTTCGATGATCCAAACATAATATACATTTGAAATTATAAATAATAAATAAAGTTGGCCCACACCACGTTAAAAACAATCTTACACAAATTTCCCTATACATAGTTGTTATCAAACCTACTAAACCATTAATTAAGTTTATGAAAAAGAAACCGAAAATAATTCAAAAAACTCCTAAATAAAGATTCGAAAAATCAGAATAGAACAATTTGGAATACCCCCACCAGAGGTGAAAAAAAAAGTCACCTTATTGAATAGTGAAGTTACATTTCCTATTTATAGCAAAGTCTTTCTTCTCAACGCCTTGTTGACTGGAAAAAGACCATTCCACCCTCCACCTTACCCTTTTTCGAAACAAAGGACAAAAACCCAAAGCCCAAACCAGAAACAGTACCCATCAAGATATCACATTCCTCAAACTGAGGGGGGCCCACGCCCACCCCCACAGAGAGAGTGGGCCCCCACCTCTTGCATGTCGGAAAGAAGCCCGAGTAGTAAACACAACTACTTTTTGTTTTTGTGTTGAAGAAGAGGCAAAAAAGAGAAACTGACACAGGGAAAAAAAGCCCCCACAAAACCTACATGAACCTACCCACACCATAACATATTCCCTTCCCACAAATATATATATATATATATACACACACATATAGATACAAAAAGGGGGGGTGGGTGGGTACCTGGGTGGTGAGGCTTTTGACGGCGTCTTTTGTATTGGGAGTCCCACGCGGGGCATCTTCTTCATCTTCCACTCTTTGCTTCGAGCAAGTAATACATGTCAACATTTTTATTTATTTTTCTTTAAATTACCTGCAAAAGAAAAAGCGATAAAATTGAATCAGTAATGTGATGAGTTTGCTTTGATTAGACTATTATTATAATTTGAACAAAAGAGGAATCCTAACCTTATATGAAATAAATGAAGTGGTATAGTTTCAGTGTGCTAGTATTAAATATACTAAAAAACAATCTATGCATTATTTTTTAACTTTCACGTACACCAACATATTTAATGCAACACAATAGTACTTCCCAAAATATGTGTCTCTTCAAACATTTCGCAGCAGAAAAAGTACCTGAAGCGATTTTAAAATATCGATTTGAAGGATTTGCATTAGGTTTTTGTGTATGATTAAAGCTAAGACGTTTCGTACAAGAGATCAGAGGGAATCAATGGAGAAAAAAAAATTAGGAGCAGCTAAAATTAAATGCGAATCAATATTTATGCAGCTTTAATCTTTCACGGAGAACAAAAAAGTAACGATTAAACGCCGAATTTTCTGACACGATTTTTTCGATTTTTCAATCACACAATTAAAACCACAAACAATAATTTCATGCTTTTTTCACACTCTCATTTTTACTATTTTCCTTTATCATTTATGGATATAAAAAGTAAAATTTAATGTTAATACGGCAAAGGCAGATTAAAATTACGGTTGGAAGAAGAAAAGAAACCCATCAGAAATTGAATGCAGCTTCTGTCGAGCTATGAAAGCGGCTGCCTAATGCATTTTCCAGACAAAAGTCCGTGGAAAAATAAATAAATTTAAAAACCTTCGTACTGTTCCATAACTACTGAAAGCGACCCTACCATTCGCAATACCCCCCTCTCTCTCTCTACACTAACTTCAGTACTTCACACAAGTAATCAACCAAAAAAAAAAAGTTAAAATAAGAAAACCTAAAACAAAACTGCGTTTGCGATCATCAATGCGAGAATCTTACCTCGAGATCGAATCCGCGGCGACGAATCGAGAAACGCCCCTCCGATTTGAAACAGTGATTTCAAACTCCGCAGAGAAATGATCGAATCGGATCTCTAATTAACACGAGCGGCTGAAATCACTCTCATTCTTCATCTCGCAGCTATAATTCCCAAATCTCCAGACTAGAATAATCTCCGGCGACGGCGATATATATACTGATGCTTGGCGCGGCGATTTAATTTGAGCTAAATTTCTTCAAAGCTGCGCGAAATTCTGATCGTTGGATTCCGATCTCTCCCCTGCGAATGAGCGGAAATGCAGCTGCACACGCACAACACACACTCGCATGAGAGAGAGAGGGAGAATTTGGAGGTTTAAAAATGGAGGAAAACGGGAGACAAGGAAAGAGAAGGGAGTGGGAGGTTGGGTCGAGATATATATATATAGAAAGGAAGTGACGCCGTCATCTCACGTCGTTATCTAACGGGTATTTATATGTGTATAAACGCTGAAACAGCCCAAGTACTGCTGCATCCGTGGTTTGTACCTTGACGTTTCGAGGGATTGTACTTTTTTCTGGACTTGCATCAATTATACATGGACAATTCGCACTTAGGGGTCAATTTTTATTGCAAAATCGGTGTTTTATTTGGGGTGGACATGGGGGCCCCACCTTGTCCCTTGCCAAAACACTGGCTTTGTACCTTGTACTTTATTGGTCTTCAAACTTACCATTATACTATTATTATCTTATGGTATTAACGAAATTCGTAAAATAGTATAGATCATTTTTTTTAACACGTGGAATATGATAAGATGATGTATTAATTCACAATTCGATTAAGCTTAAATGATTTCGGTGTGGATATAACTATTATACGAATCTCCTCATTTCGATGAATTTGGGTTAGATATATGATATGACAATTAAATGTGAGTTTACATGTGGTAGTTAGAAGGAAGACGCCAAATTTACATTATATCATTTTACTCGAAGAATATTATCTTATACGCTTTATTCAATGAACACTGATAAATTAACAAACTTTGTCTACAAAATATGGGTCTTTTTGCAATTTAAATAATTAGTTCGGTTTAAATTTATTAAACGATTCGATTTTTATTAGAATTTAACTAATTAGTTGATTTGCCAGTATTTAATTTAAGACTATCCCATTTAAAGTGACTCGTTTTTTAATTTAAAAAATTATTTTTTTCTTGAATAGAATCTCAAATTTAGAGAGTTCTACCATTTTAAGTATAAAAGTATAACTTTCTTAATAATTATGTTCAAAAGAAATAAGATGAAGGGAGTAGTATATATACTAAACTATCACCGTTTTTTATTTTATTTGCATTGTGGACTATTGCTAATTAATACTCATATGATAAAATTTCTGGTACTTTGAAATATAAGTAAGATCATCGTGAATTTTATGAGCCTTGATGTGGAGATACATTTTAAAGATGAACTTGTAAATAATGCCTCATGCGTGATCTTATTCATATACATGTTGTTTTGAGGTTGAAAATCATAAATAAATAAATAAAAGTTTGAATTTGAGCTCGCGAAGCATTCAGACAACCATTTTTATATATGAATTTTCACGTCAAATTCGAAATGGTCCTAGTAACTTTTAGATATCCTTTTTTTAAAGGAAAAATTTGCATTAATTGGTCAAAATTGGTAGTTCATGAAAGAATTGAAAAATAAGTCATAGTAGTTTGAGCATCTGAACTAGTTTTTTGCTATTTATACACAATATTATTAGTTGGGTTGTTAAGATGTCAAACTCCAATAAATTCTTATTCATGCATGTGTTTTATAGGAATGTCTTGTTTGTATAATATCAATATAAATTTTAGAAATATAGTGTAGCGTTATTTTTTGAGGTCATGTAGCGTTATTGAAAAATCCCTAACGTACAATAACTGAATAAATGATAAGTTGGCGATCGTACAAAGTCCTCAAAAAACGTGCTAAAAAAATATGAGTGGAAAAGTATTTGAGCCCATATACTCTCTCTATTTAATTTAGGTTTAATTGCATGTTTAATTGCATGTAAATATGTGAATTTTGTCAAAATTTTGATTTTTCATCAAAATTATTATTTTGGTTGAAAAATATATGAACTTTACAAAATTTTGGAATTTAGTCTAACTCTAAAGCACGTGACCAATTACTTGATTTTTGGGAGTCTGATTGATGGTTTGAAACTACTGTTAGAAAGCTCTCAACGATAGTTTTATAATGGTACTTGATGCATAAACCAAATTCTAACAAAAATATATAGATATAAATTTTCAGGAAAATACCTTTTAAGTTGTTCTCTAACCATATTTGTTGATTGCAACCTAACAACACAAGTAGTAATTGGAGGGAATCATCAAGAGCTTTTTGACGGTAGTTTCAGATTGTTGATTGGACTCCAAATAATCAAATTATTACTCGACAAACTTTATACTTATGCCAAATTCCAAAATTTTGTAAAGTTCATGCATTTTTTGACCAGAATAATAATTTTGGTTAAAACTAAAATTTTGACAAAATTTGTGTATTTATAGGCAATTAAATCTTTAATTTATTATTCTTATATTCATATTTTCCATGAACAATTGTAGAATTGTATATGCCTGGTTAACCATGTAGTTGTGGTTTCACCAATATGAGTGCCTTATAACATCTTGTAGGGTGATACAAATTTAAGGATCCAAAAATTGTGGGCTTAATCTAGGTTTGGATACAAAAAGAATTCAAATATAGGAGTTTATACCCACCAAATGTAAAGTCATCCTCTCTAATGGCTAATAATTTCTCTTATCTTCATTCATGCACATATCTATCAATGTGAAGTGTTTGAGCGTGAAGTCTGGATGTACTGAACATCAAAGTTCAATTTCAATGATTTGACTATACTTAACCCATATGGAATCAGAATGAGTTTAAGATTATGGCTTGAATATTATTTTTTTCTATTTAAATAGTTGCTTCCATCCAAATTTTGTATTCGGATTATCATAGTGTAAAACTCTGACTTAACATCGTCCCATAGTCGTAAGATAAACAGTTATTGTAAACTTTCTTTTCTGTCGAGATTATGGTGCAAGTCTCATCTCTTCCTTCTCTTCACTCACATATTTTCATCTTCTTGGATGATCACCCCTCTTTGTAAAATTTTTCTGTTTTTGAAATCATTAACAAGATGTCCAATCTTAAGAATTTGTACAGCCACCACGTTATTTTTGCTCTGCCTCTGCTGATATGGTACGAGGAAGCTTGTCACATTATAGCATCTCATCAAATAATTAATATAGGTGAATCCATAGAGATGACGTTTCATTTTATTTCTTATGAGTTAAGCAATTGATTCTAAAAAGATCATGGGGTATGGAATCTTGATTTGCGGCAGTATAGGTCTTTTTCTTTTAATACTTAGACTAGGGGTTTTCTTCAACAAATATTTAATTGCATATATAGAGCTTTCAAAATTAGAGTAGTCGTCACTTTGTTTATGATTGAGCCGTGTGGATGTAGTTAAGAGAATAATTAATTTATTTCCAAAAGGCAAAATATAATTTGCTACGATTTGATAATTTATTAGGATCACTTGAATTGAATCGAATTTTGGACTTTATTGTACAATATTATTTGTACTAACTAATACACTTAGCAAATAAAAATCAAACAACACTGGCAACAATTGGAAGACCATTGAAAATTCTTTTCTTTTCAATTAAGTATGATTAAATAATGAAAAACACGCTCATACACTAATACTCTATAAATGACTTGTACTCTAAATCTCTCGGCTAGAGGGAAATCGTCTTACCATCAAGTTACACTTCGTTATTAAAGACCAAAGGAAGATAACAATGCCAAACTTAGACATGTAAAAAGAAGTAATATTTTAATTAGTTAACAACATTATTGCCAGACGATTGAGTTGCAGAAATAGTCCCACCTTCAAAACATACAGGAGAAAAATCTCGACCTCAAAACTAGTTACAAATGTGACAAGTGGCACGATTTTTGCCGCTTAAAAAGATGAGCTGGACCATTGGATATTTTGTCTCGCGCCATATTTGTAACTTTTTGATAAAAATGATCCAGTTTATTTTCCTGACGTCGGAAATTGTGTCCATCCTATAATTGTAATTGCTTGGAAATATCATTATTTCTTTTGCATATTTTAAGGGTCAATTTTTTTCCTGCATTAATTCGTCCTAAATATTATAACTAGTCCATTTTTTCACTATATCAATATTAATATCTCTCAATTTTTTATTTTTTATTTTGGTTTAGATTTTTGTGACAGTTGGTTCGTGTTAATATATAAACTATTTGACTCTCGTTGAGACGACATGATTTTAGACCACTCTATGCATATAGGACAAAGATTTCTTCAAATTTTCACCCTCAGGTGTTTTTACCTGCTCTTGTCTCCTGTCAGCGTTTGGTTTCAATTTCTGATTTTGCTGAAAAATGAAAATGAATGTCGTTGTATTGTATGAATAATGCACCACAAAGCTTTCAGATTCCCCCAACTTTGCTACCACCTTTGAAAAAGAAAAAAACAAATTACACTTTGTAAACAAAATATACAAAAAAAACCAGCTATGTCGTGATCGATGAATTGATAAAGAAGGTTGCAATACGGATTTCCTTTTTCAAATTTTCGTATTTTTGAACTTTTTGGTCCATTTGCATAAATTATATCTTCAATTTTTTATTTTTTTTTAATAGTGTGGTTATTAACTTATTTGGGTATATAGGAGAAATGTGGGGGAAGATCAACATATACTTTAGTACTAACTTTTAACCACTTGCCTTGGTTAGTTCTTTTTGCTTTATTCCTTAGACTAACCTCTCATTAAGCAAAGGGAAATGCTTGGATTAACCAAGGATGAGAGGTGAAAAGTAATTTAGGTTGATAAATCATATATGGTGCATGTGTTAATTAGTGGCGTAGCCATGTGGGATTGTGGAGAGGCTTAAGTATCGGTCGATTTTTTTTTTTTAATATTTATAAAATCGTAAAATTGTAGATATATATTTTGTGAATTGTTGTGTAAAAGTATCTATCATACATTAAACCAAACTAAAGTACTCACTCCATCCCTTATATGAGTGTTCACAATAATGTCCTCCAACATGGAGGCCTAGCTAAAAAATAATAATATTTTAATAAAATCAAGTTAAGTCCACTTTTCTTGCATTGAAGACCTTCATGTTGGAGGTCTTAACATATATCTAATTTTTTTTAAAAAAATAATGAAAAAAAAGGAAAAAGCGGTTGACAAATGGGGGAGGGCCGCGTGTCAAGCGACCGCACCACCTGGGCGGTCGCGATTGCGCCCGCGCCCTCCCTCCAGGCTGCAACGGGGTTACGAACGCGGCACCCGCGGGCGCAGGCCGGCGCCCGCCTCGCTGAGGGAGCCGCTGCGAACACCCTAAGTGTATAATTTTATTTTCTATTTGTCCTTCACGCATAAATGTGCATATTTATTTTCTGAAAATCTATTTTATCAAAAAGTCAACAATCTTCAATCAATATACATATAATTTTTCATAAAGTGGGAACTCTTTCTTCACTCATATTCACTTTATCACTTCTTTTACTAAATCCTGCACTATATTTTAATCAACATACTTATAAGGACGGAGGAAGGTATTGTTTAGAAGCAATACATATATATCAAATGGCAAATAAATAAAAACAAGGGTTATAGTTACTTTATGTATTCACTTATGGCCTAATCTTTGCCCTTATAGTTACTTTATGGCATAACATTTGAAAAGTTACAAAAATGGCATAACCTTTGTTAATTTAATACATTTATAGCCTACGCCATTAATTCCTCTTTTAGGCATCATTCCGGCCACACCGGTGACCGGATGATGACGAGCATCATATCGTTGGAAAGCTTCTTAATTATAGAATCTATTATAATTTTGTTTAATGGTGTTTGGTGACTTATTCAAGTGCAATTTTGACGATTCACATGCATTGTCACAAATTGTGTAGTAACCTTTCGAGATCGATCCGGCCAACTCCGATGACGGTTCGACGACCAAGACCTTTCAAATCGACAGGCTCGATGTGAGGATTCTAACATATTTTTTATTTTACGTTTTATCGATAAATTGATGACCAATTAAGACATTCTTTGAACCTAGTCGAATTAGGTACAATTTGCAATTTTCAAAACAAATAAAAAAAAATACTAAACAATATCGATTTTACCCAACTTAGTGTTATTTGACAAAATTATTCGTATACGCAAGCCATAAATGTATCAATGAAACAAATGTTAGGCTACATATTTTTGTATTTTTTTCAAATGTTAGGCCATAAAGTAACTATAAGGACAATGGTTAGACCATAATGAATAATAACCCTAAAAAAAATTAAGAATTTGCGCCGTATGAAATCAAATGAGAGCCCTAGTTTCGTGATTTAGAATTTCAACATTTTATTTCTTTTGAATTATGAAATGAATTGCAAAAACAATCTACCTTCAAAACCTTTTTTTATAGCACCTTCAAAACTTAGATAAATTTGATATTTACTTTAAATACATGTTGAGACGATAATTTGGTAGGTAAATTTTTATTTCAGTATTGATTAATAAAGTAAACTAGCTAGGCAAAAACTACACACGTCTTTCCGATCATATGAAACGAGTTTGGATTCTCTACCTCATTTTGTGTGTGACATTTTTTTATTGCATTTAAAATTTAATATTCATACTAAAATGATATTTACCATAACCTTTGTAAATTCTAAGTCGTACGTAGGATTTGCTACATATCCTTTATCTATTCATATAATAAAAAATGTCGTATACAAATACAATAGACGATCTCATTTGATATTAAACACCTTTAACCACCCCACCCCACACCCCACTTGTCTCTTCCCATGAATTGTGAGTAAATGTGAGTACGACATGTAGCATATTGTGTAGAGAACTTGTTAGGCAATAAAATCTTAGTCAAGGAGCAAAACCATATACCCCATAACCCCATGTTTAGGAGTTGTTTGGGACAAACCGATTTTGAGTTTCAAAATCCATCACTTTCAAATAAATAAATGCAATTGAACACAACAACTTTTCCATTATTCTTATAGCTTTTGCTTCTTTAGATTGATTCTTTGGAAGATATGCCAAACGGGGCGTGCCCAATAATGTGAAGCATTCGACACTATTGTGTTATAATTCAGTTTTTAAGTACATATAAGGGAAGGGAAGATATATGTATGGGTCCATAATGTTGTCTTGACCACAGGCAACCTTTAATTCAAATTTGATTGCCTAATTATTGTTTTATTTTTAACCAATTATACATCCATCATAACTTCATATATGATAATTCACATTTCATTTTCATTTTCATTTTCATTTTCATCTCTATTCATTTGACATCTAGTGCTCCCCAAAATGCTAGTGTGATCTATTCTTCCGGTATAATTTGCAGACTGCATAGAAATGAAGTTTTTATCCAGTACATATCTTGAATATGCTCAGGATTATCCTCGTCATAAGAAATTAAATTTTTATTTTGAAGATGGAAATTCAATTTCACATCGAATTTTTTTCGTCATGTGCATAAGTCATAAGCTTGGAAAGTGATGGTTAGACTAAAATAGATAGACTTAGACATGGCTATAAGACTATAACACATTTCATAAAATATTTATTTTTATGCATATGTACGTAATTAATTTCGTCTCCCATGCATTCACTGATGCATGTAAATTTAGTTAAGTGCTTATATGAATATATATAGAGGTTCAAATGAGAATTTCACTTTATATGGAGAACGGAGAACCATTTTCAGCCCTTAGATCATGAAATCAACGGTGGATGCATATCCTTTGGTTGATAAATGCATGTCTAAGTTCGAATCCTAGAGGGAGCATTTTTTATTTTTTTTCCCGTGCAGGTCATTTAGACTGAAAATGCACATGATTTATACGTTAAATGCATGTGTTCTCCGTTCTCCATTTTAAAGGTGATTTTCCATATAACCAACTCATATATATATATATATATTAGTACGAGACTACGAGTAATATTTATGTACTACATAAAAGTATCTCCATTCGTTCTTTCTCCTATAGAAGACTATATATAACAAATATATTTAATAATCTTGAAAAGTGAAATAGATACATGTTTGTTTATATTTACCTATTAAACCTCATTTTTGCTGGTAAAAATTGATATTTTATTAATTAAATAAAATTACCAAATACAAGTCTAATAAAACATGTGTACCTCTAAAATAAATGGTCAATAATTTTGAGATTGATAATATAGGAATATTACAATGAATATACTACCTCTTATAGGGACCAAAAGAGTGTTATCAATTAAATAACTTTATGTTATCAATTTGTTTATTTATTAGTTGTTTGAATGATCAAGTGACGGGATTAGATTTGTATTCTAGTCTCTCTCATCCTTATAAAGGTAAAAAAAGTACCATCGAACTATAACATTCATGGTTATATGATCAAATTAATGCTATGTTTTTTTATATAATATTTTCGGACGGCTTTTTCAGTAATTACTTTTAAGTTTTAACATGATATATAATCATAACATATTACATATTTCTAATATCGTATTTAACTAACTAATTAAATGTACTTTCTCAAAGAATTTGGTTTGAACATGGCACCATGCCTTATGCAAAGCATCCAAAAATAAAGAAAGAAAGACCCACAAAATCTAAATATAAATTGAAGAGGCATAAAGATTAAGGTACCATGAGAAAAGCAAAGTGACGCTTTATTCTAACGTTTGGAATGTTCAATGTTGTAAGCAAATAAGAGTGACAAGAAACGGAAAAGCGATTTCGAAAAAGCCATTTGGCGATCATCAATCGAACTGTAAAGTAAAGTATGGGTCTACTAAGTAGAGAATCACAGATCTCAATCTCAATCAATCCCAAATTCGATCTTTCCCTATTCCCAATGATTCATTGCTTTTATTATATCCTTCCTACTTTCCAACCCCATGATTTAAAAAATTTAGATTTTGCAGTTTTTATTTATAAATCAGTAGATAACTAGATAGTATCAAATACTAATAATGTTCGTAAATAGGTATTATACTTCAGAAAAAATAGGTATTATATTTAATTAAACCGATGCGCGAACAATATGCGGATATTTAATTAAAATTGTGTTGTTAAATTACTACTAGGTCCTTTTTAGATTAAATTGGTACTAACAAAATACACTACTTAAAAAAAATCAACAGATGTCACTGTTAGTGTAATAGCTAATCAACACTTGCGATGCAGAATTTTCTATCAATAAAAACTCGTTTTACTATGTTAATTAGGGGAAATAATAGAAAATGTTACCTTTGAATTGTTTTTTTAAGGGTAAATATCAAATTAAATTCTAAACTATGTGGTTTGTATCAAAAATATCCTGAACTTTCAATAATATTAATAAAAGATCTAAACTATTGATAGTGTACCAAAAATATCCTTATTATTATTTTTTATTTATAAAAATATGACTAGGATGCCACATGGCAAAAATGGCTATTAAAACAAAATTATTAAAACAAATGTTAATTGAATTAAATTCTAAAAATTATTTAGTTTGTTTAAAAAATATTCCCAATTTTTTATTATTAGAAGAAACAAAATATTGATATTGTACCAAAAATATCTTCATTAATGATTTTGATTATTGTACCCAAATATAAATTCAACAACAAATATTTTTTATATTTTATTGGTTAAAAAATTATATTATTTAATTTTTAAAATATAATATTTCAGTATTAGAATAAAAAATAA
>JAYJMF010000021.1:4057036-4078140 GCA_036873715.1 Salvia sclarea | reverse complement strand
TATTTTAAATAGGGGATGTATTTTATCCCTCTCCTATATATATATATATATATATATACACGATAGAATGGATCGATAAAATTAACTGAAGTTGAGCTATCGTTTTTTCTGATGCATTGATTAATTTTGGAGTACTTTTTAAACCCGTCTTATACTTCAAATACTCAAGTTTAGATTTTCTCAATTTATCTTAATACTCAAAATAAAAGCATTCTAAATAAACATATTCTATACGATCTCAAATATTTTTGGGGCCTTTGTTTTTCGGGGATCCTGTAACATCATCCATCTCGTGCCTATATCAAAATTGTCCCATGAGACGGAACCAAAAAGATGGTCAATGTCAAACAAATTAACTCGGAAAAAATTCATTCCATCTTTTATATTACTCCTACGGGGATCATCAATGATTTTTAGATAAATAGATCTTGATTAAATATTATATTATTTTATATATATGGAAAATCATGTCCAGTTGTCCATATAGATTTTTTTCCGAAGACGCTCCTTTTGTTTAGTATCTATCTTAAACGAATTTTATGGAAATTTTCACTTATTCCAAACTATTCATTTTTTTTTTCAAAATTCAAATTTCTTTCACATCTTCGGTCATAATTTCCAATAACAGCTATCAGAAGAAATCCAATACTTGAATTTCAAAGTTACCAAAAAAACACACACACATTATTTTGTGTAAGTTTAGTCACGAATGATATGAATCCATCTCAAATTACATCATTTGTGTGATTTATTCTTTTTTTAAAAGGTGATTTCTTTTCAATTGGTGATATTTTTCCCTCAAAATAAATGAATAAATCTTAAATTTAAATTAAAAATCAAAGAATTAAATGTCAAATTCTTATTATCTGATTTTTTTTTTCTTTTTCAACCTCAAATTCAGCGCGAGAAAACTAGCCGTTGCAAACGGCGCCACCCAATTTATCAAACCTCAAATTGATCATTTCTCCTCTTTTCTTCAATCCTCACTTCAAAGTTTTGATCTGAATCACACATTGTCACTCGAAAACCTAATTCAATCTCTCTGTCAATCGAATTCGTGGTCGATTTCATGGAGTCGACTTCGAAAAAGTTGACCGGAGTAGTAGTTTCTGCGTTGAAAGAGAGAGCCGCTGGTAAAGCTGGGATGGAAATCATGGAATTGAAGGAAAACCTCAATTTTGGGGAGAATTTCGATCCAAATGTTTGTAGTTCTGGATCGAAGTTATACGGTTCAGTATTAATGATGAAATCTATGCTCAGCGCCAAAAATCCGAGCCGCGGGAAGTCTGTTTTCAACCGATTGGATTTTCCTTCTGCGGAGAAGAAGAAGATTCAAGAGAGGAAGTTTGTGATCGCGAAGAAGAAACCTCGGGTGGAGGAATCGGATTCCTCCGCCGCCGCCGCTGTTGTGGATTGTGAGAAGTGTGAAAAGGCGGCAGGGAAATCAAGGTGTTTCTGTGTGGCTTATGAGAGTTTGAGGGCTTCTCATGAAGATTTTCTTAAAAATAATCAGAATCAGGTCGATTTCGATGTATTGGTTGAGAGTGAACGCGGAAATGGTGAATTGAGCTTGAAAGAGAGTAGGGATCTGCTTTTGGAAGCGGCGAGACAGAGCGCGCCGGAGTCGGGATCGGGAAGAGTGATGCATTTGGTGAAGGCTTTTGAGAAACTACTTCTGATGCCGAAACCAGGCGATTTTGATGCGAAAAAGGAGAAGAATGTCATAAATTGGGCGTTGCCTGGGTTGCAGCTGCCTCCTAAGGTGCCTCGAAAGCGAATTTCTTCTTCACCGTCGGATATTCACCAAACAGCAGAGAGCTTACGTCTTGATTCTCGTCCCTCTTTCTCGTCAGACTGTAGCCAAGGAAGGTTAGCCAACACATTTGAATTTTGGTGTATATGTGTAATTTCATATAAATATTTGTTCTATGTCGGAATTGAACATTGTGTTTGTGATCATTCAGCCTTCCATCGAAAACTTCATCGCGTGGAAGAAGAAGAAGCAGGCCGAGTGTGAGAGCCTTCGACTATGCTACACTTAATTGGAGATAATTGCCTATTTTCTATTTTGACAATCTCATGTATGTTGTGATTTTTGCAGAGCTCTGACAGAAGAGAATGGAAGGCAAAGCAGCAGAAGGCGATCTCCCAAAAGCCTTTCATGCTAACGACAGAGGTTAGTCTCGTGGAAATCTAATTCTTGTGTATGCAGCACTTTTAGTTTAGATTTGTACTGTCTTAACAAAGCACGTTTGTGGCGTGTGGAAGAATATGCATGTGTATAATTACAATAGAGCTTTGATGTTGGGATATTTCAATTGCAAGATTTCAGTTATGAATTTGGTAGGAAAAAACAAGTCATATTCCATCCACTGAGAAAATTTGGTCATGTTCCCATGTACCATGACAATATCAATATGTTTTCTTTTGAAGGAGTTGTGAAGGTTTAAGTCCTACAAAGTTGAAAACTCAAGCTTGTCATAGCCTCATTTTCTTAAGGGTTAGATGTAGAATTGTGATTGGGGAAAGGAGCTGGAGGCGTAAGAAGACATGTAAAGTTGGATGCATGAGTTGACATACGAAATAATTGTGTGAGAGCGGGAGTCCTAAAGAATAGTTTGGCGTACGATGGAAGTTGTAAGCTGTGTTTGGGGGGAGTTATTGTCTATAATTAGCCTGTGGTAGAATCAACCAGGGGCATGAGAGAAGGTGGTTTACCCTTATGCTTAGTTTTTTGGGAGATGACTGGTTGGTGAACTGGTCCAAGTCAATAGAGCTATGCCAATTCATCATTTGATAGCTAGTAGTTGTTTTGAGTATATATCAAAATGATCTTGTATAGAATCATAGTGGCACCTTTGATTAATCAAAATTCTCAACCTAATGATCTGTAAATGGTTCGTAACCAGATGGATGCTTGTATGACAGATAAAAATCTTCAGTGTTTTCAACAACAGCAGAGATACATGAACCTATGAGAGGTTTTGATGCTTGGTTATTTACCCCTCTCATGAAATTAATAAAATTTGGAAACTGATCTTACTGCAGAAAAGAGGAAGATCCAAGGAGGAAAAACTCATGAAGAAGTTAGACAAGGAATTAGTGGAAGAGGAAAAGTTGAGGACACCTATTGCTCTAGATCTTCCAAGGACAACAGATGAACCAGAGGTAAATTGCGGTTGTCTTCTCATTGCTGTTTCTTAATCTTTTCACATGGTTTTTTCATCTTAAATTCTCTCAGAATGTTGGTTTTAATCAGGTTCCTTTTATATGTTCTTTTTGGACTTTAATTCTCTCAGCGTAAATGCTGTTTGTTTCACTAAATCTCGTCTCAAAATCTCAATTTATCGTCCTACATTTTCCACCAATTAGATATCCAGCCTTGTATTATAGTGGAACAAAACATATGATTCCAATAAGTTGACGTGACTTAAACATAAATCCTTTATGTTAGCAATCATAAACAATAGTTTCAGTTTAGCAAATCCTTTATTTTAGCAGATTGTTAAGCTAGCAAAACAAAAGTTTCAGTTTAGTTCCCTTGTGTAAGGATGTGATTCCATCCACTACAAGATGTCACTTATTCCTGGTGAACTTTTTATATATTTATATATTAGACTTTCTGTCTAATATTTGATATGCTACAAAGTCATTGAGAAATACAGACACTAAAGCGAACTTGTAATGCATGCCTGATATAGTTCTGAAGAGTGTTAAACAGCAGCGTTAAGTGGTGTGACAATATTGTAAATGAAGGTTTGAGTTCAACCATATGTCGATATCACTAGATCATATTAAAGATGTTCAGCAATCTGGTCTGTGGTGTTTCAGATCCTTGCTAGGCCCCCTGCTAAAGAAAGCACCAAGCCTGTTGACATGGTACTGCACAGTGATATCAGGGCTATGGAGCGTGCAGAATTTGATAATCAGGTATGAAGAGATTCCACAAATTAAATGTGTGAAGTTTTCAAAACACTACTATGAATGAAAGGACTAGAATCTCTGCTATCAGTACTAAGATGTCATATCACCATGAAGATCTTTTCTATATTTTGCTTAAAGGAAAACCATGTAAAACTTGCTAAATCACTTGTTTCTTGACTTCAATTTCAAATTTCCCGAAATTTGTATAAATCTTCAAAATTAGTCATTTGCTAAGGTATTTAAATTAAACATAATGATGTCATCTTAGTGTAACTTTCCAGTTCAAACTATCCATCTCAATATGGTCAACAATAGTGATGGTGTAAACTGAAGTTCATATTTGGAAAATTATGTGTAGTGACTATTGGTGGACAATAAAAGGACAGTTCAAAACCTTTCTGTTTACCATATTCCTTTCATATGTCATAGTAGTTAGGATTTACGAATTCATGTGTGTGTGTACGTGTGTTTAATAAAATTCGGGGATGTAAGAAATAAGAATGTAAAGAGGATGATCTCAAGATTGATAGATTGAGATTTGTTAGGAATTGGTTTTGTGAAACCTTTTCTACGTCGAGCTTTACATGGTGCCGGTCCACTTTGAGGTTTACTATCTCGTACTCGTCTCCCGTCATGACACTTCTCCGTCTTTTAGGTGACCGAAAAAATGAAGCTAATCGAGCAGTACCGGATGGAAAGGGGAAGGCAAGAAAGGGTAAGCTGCAGTCCATAACTCGAACTCAATACTGTTTATTATCAAATCTCAACTCACTCAAAACATATCTCTCTGCTTCTTTTTGCAGCTAGCAGAAGAAGAAGAGATCAGGAGACTGAGGAAGGGGCTCGTCTTCAAGGCGCAGCCAATGCCATATTTTGACAGACCTTTCGTCCCAAAAAGGTAAGCTCGTCACGCTTCCTTCCTAAAGGAACTTTAAACTAGAAAAATGTGCAACGAGTTCGATTTATACGCAGGTCTCTGAAGCAACTGACCATACCAAAAGAGACCAAATTCCACCTGCCAAGAAATAAGAAGATGAAATGCTCCATGCCTTCCGATGAGGTCTAGTTTGGTTTCGATCGATTTTGAATTAGCTTTAGCTTGTTAAGATAGGCTTCCAATTTTGATGTATAGAAGAACTGTGGCTTGAATGTCAATTTTGCCCTCGGCCTCCACGGGCCGGGGCTGTACCAGCAACACGGCTGATACATCGTTTTCCCGAGAATAGCGAAGCTCTGCCGAGTTCATCGAGTAGAGGAATGATGAAACTATCTCCTTCGAGTTTCTTATAGTTAGGAGTGTACACGAGCCGAGCCGAGCCGAATACCAGCAGGCTCGAAGCTCGATTCGAGCTTAAAATTGAGCTCGAGCTCGATTCGATAAATTTATATTGAGCTCGAGTTCGGTTCGAGCTCGATTCGACAATTATTCGTTTATAGTATATTCGAGCCCGAGCTCGAGCTCGAACTCGAGCTTGACTCCAATTTTTTTTAAGTTATTAAAAATTGTTATATTTATAATAGTAATTATATTTATAGTTAAATAAGTAATAATATATACATAAAAATAATATAATTTTCTTAATTATCAATATATATATGGATTGCAATTTATCATTGATTTGAATTATTAAGAAAAATTATTATTTCACATGCATATATTCGCGAACGTGATCATGAACACATTCGTATACGTATTCGCAAACATGTTCGCGAGCTGGCTCGTATGAGATCGAGCCGAACACCCGTAAGCTCGAGCTCGAGCTCGGCTCGATAATCTAATTGAGCTCGATTTGAGAATCGAGCTCGGCTCGTTTAAAAAACGAACGAATTTCGAACGAGCTTTTTTCGAGCCGAGCTCCGAATAGCTCACGAGCGGCTTGGTTCGTGTACACCCCTACTAAGAAGTAATGGAGCTCGTCAAAGTTGATGGAAAGAGTGATTTAGTTATAGGCCCAATATCTTTTAGGCTCTTGTTATGGATCTAGATCGGGCCAGGCCTAAAAAATAGTGGGCCTAGCCGAGCACGGTTCCCAAAGTGGACTGAGCACATTTCCACAATTGGGCCCTATTGCGTGGGTCCTAGTGTTACCACAAGGAGCAACTATTCTCATTTACACTTTGCGAGATACTCCCTCCGTCCACCAAGAGTGTATCACTTGGTGGACGGCACAGGTTTTAAGAAAAAAATGTTGGTTAGAGTGTGAGTGAAGAATGAGTCCCATTTTATTGACTTTTAAGGTAGAAAGTAGAGTGTAAGTGGAAAATGGGTCTCACTTTATTGACTTTTAAGGTAAAAAGTGGAGTAAAGGGTATGTATTTTTGTAAATATTGAGTTGGTGTGGGGTTGAATTGTAAGGAGTGTGTGTGGGGTATAGTCCAAATAAGTAAAGTGATACACTCTTCGTGGACGCCCAAAATGACAAATGTGATATATACACTCTTGGTGGACGGAGGGAGTATTACATTTATTGCAAATTTCCCATAATAATTCAATTATTGTCATATGTGGCTAAATATCCAAATATAATCGATTTTATTGCTAGTATGTGAAATGAGCTGTAACGTTCATCGGCTATAGCCGCAATTTGGTAGGGTTTGGTGCATTAAATACTAGTTTTTTCGCCTATATAAACAGAGTTCCTCATCGAGAAATATCACAACTACACTTAAAACCCTATTTGTGTCTTGAAAGGCGGCTCTCGACAATCCATTGTTTTCGTATTCAGTTGTCTTCCACCTACAGGGTATACTCTGATCTACTACTATTATTCATATGCGTTTTATAGAGCATTATCTTGCAATTTATCGCGATCTAGGTTTTGGTTTTTGAGATCAAGATCTAGCTCGCATATCCTTTTTTATTGTATATATTTATTATAATTAATTTTTTTAAATATATAATTGTAACTCTTCAAGACATGTGTCTTGTGTGTGAAGAAAGGAGGTAGGGCTCTGGGCTAGTAGTTTGAATATTATTCTTTTGATTTACATTTATCTTCTTAATTTTTTCTTTTTGTAACTTTATTTTATAGATCTTAAAATTTTATTAGATAGAAGCTTGAACACCCAAACTAAATCAAATAATCTATATATAAAATATAATTTATTTTAGTTTGGGTGTGCAAAGTTTAAATTATACTTATTTTCGGGGTAAAAATCTTAATTTTGACATGGATTCGGGTCCAAACGCGGAGATCTGAGGATCTTATAAATCTTGACCTCTATCTTATTGTTCCGGACCTGAGTTTGAACCAGATCTGAACCTAGGGTAAGTTTTTTGGTTTGAATCTAGACCTAATCAAAACCGATTTAAATCCGAACCATTATCATCTCTACCCTTCACTTATGTTTGTTAACCTTTTTCTGAATTCTAAGGACTACTCTCAGTTATGATTTTTTTGTTTGTTCATGTTACAGAAATCTACAACTGCTTTTGTCAGTGCGTGCCCATAAATCATTATAAAAGTCTGCAAATCATACAAGGGTATTCTTAAACCACACTTCATGTATACGAGAGGAGAGGCCATTGGTGAAATTCCATATTGAAACCTTCGAAATTTACCAAAAGAACCATATCATTTTGGGTTAATAGTAGTTTAGGGCCCCAACTTATTTTTTTTTATGTACGACATCAACTTTCGTTTATTTTTTAAATATCATGAACTTTGTACATTGTTTAATTTTGTCCCATATAAATTTGTTTCGGCGTCGGGTATCTAATTAGATTCGTCCTTAAAACATGTTTCTAGGCCCATCTCTCATCATACCTACTCGAGAAACATGTTTTATGGGTGAGTCTAGCTAGTAGTTAGATATCCGACGCCAATTCTAATCGATACGAGACAAAATTACTCAGATCTGCAAAGTTCATGTTATTTAAAAATAAATTGAAGTTGAGACTGTAGTTGGGCAATAACTCCTATTAACTCTTTGGTCCCTTTCATTTTCGTGGGAGGGGAAAATTGAAGGTCTCTCCAAAGAGTACTGCAAAGCAATATGGTTAGTATAACTTTTTCCTTGTCATCTCATCTAGCATATACATCAAGTTTTGACATTATGATCACACTCATTTAGTCATTTTCCTTTGCAGGTATTGAACCATGGACATTGTTCAAAAATTAGGAGATGCAGTTTTTGCCCCTATAAATTACCTATTTGAAGGTTGATTATTTATGTTTCCAATATTTGAATTTCTTGTTATTTGACCAATTTTTCTTACATAGAATCCGTGTAAGGTCGACCTTAGGCGAGATCAGGAGATTCTCACACTCAATTGACTGTATTGGTGGTGATCTCCACACGAGACCTTATTTAAAGTCGACCTCACACAAGTGTGTCCATTTTTCTTTTTAGAGTATGGGCTTCCTTAAAAAAACTACTCTCTCCGTCCCACTAAGCATGACTCCTACTTTTAGGTGCACAGACTAAAAAAATGGTGTTATTGTGCGCAATCAGTCATACTACATTTTGTTCATCATACTATATTTATAAGAACTTTTAGTTTGTTTATGATATGAAATTACGCCTAAAGTGATCATCATACTACATTTTGTTCACCAAAATCTTGTGTTTATGAAGGAGAAATCTGGGGCAATTTAATCGACTTTGGAGAAAGAGGGCCATCTTGTTCGTTCTGATCTGAGGGTCTATCGGGAAGCATCTTAATAATTTACCTGCCAATGTTGACAAAGAAATGAAGAAATATTAGTAATGGTGTTGAGCTCTTGGAATTATAAACTGTAATTAGGAAATAAAATTCTAATTAACATCTTAAAATATTGCATCTGTGGCAATATCAATGATGTAAAATTTATATAAGAGAAATTTTGTACCCTAACCTTTGAAATTATGTTGAATCCTAGAATTTGTCACGTGTTTTTAATCTATTTATGCAACACATAAATGCAATAAAAAATCTTATTTGTACAAGTAATTATGTGTGCTCACGTTAATACACATATATTGGCGCGCGTTGGATCTCTCGTGAAAACTACATTTTTCGTGAGAATGTTAGAATATTTTACGCTAGATGTACAAAGCTATTGCATTCAATGTGAAAATAACTTTATTTCAGAAAACAAATGAGTAATTTAGCCCCTCATGGGATTCAAACCAGATAATGCATTTATCGAGCATGGGCAAATCAAACTATGATTAAAAGAATTCTCATTATAATGTAAAATTATTATCGTTGTCAATCAGACTTTTCAAAACCATTATTCTTCAACTACTATTTTCTGTCTGCTATTCATGAATGTTTAGTTTAAATCCTCTTTTCCACATATGTTTAAATATTTATAGAAATTATTTTATGAACTCTCTATCATTAAAATTTGTTATACACATGTATCCGCCCGCTCTCTTCCATATCAGACAACCTTATTCAATCTCGTCGAGTTATATTATTGGTAAATATTGGTTTATGTCCCAATGTTTAGCTACTTTTTAGTTGCTGTTCCAACTACTACATTCCAATTGAAGTAATAAATCTATAAAATCTCCATTCCAACTGAATTCTAAAAGTTTATATGCAACATTTGAAACACATATTTCTTTAATCGCAAAAGCTCGTGTAGACGTCTAAAAATATCATTTACTGTAAAGAAAAACTTGATTTACTGTGAAGAAATCATTTATTTTTACCTCTTAAGAGTATATATCTACCAATTTAATCAACCATGCATGAAAACCTGTAAGTCTACATGGTCTAGATCCATAATTGAATTTAAAAAAATAAAAATCTCGTTGTATCTTTCATTGCAGTAAGTGCTATATATGCAGGGTAAAGCATCTCCAATTCAACCTCCCAACATATATGGATAAACATGCTAATGAAGAGACTAAATGAACATGAAGAAAACAAATCATCAAACAAACTTCTCGAATCTAAACGCCAAATTTCGATAGAAATCTCTGGTGCTTACAATCCAACATTTCTCTCAAGCTACACTCCACGCCCATTTCCGTCACCAGTCGCTGCCTCGACTCTAATCGTTGCCTACCATGCTTAAAGAAGCTCGGATACTCAGCGATTTCGCCAATCCCTCTTCCCATCACCTCTTCCAAGAACTTGATTTTCGGTCTCAATGATTTGCTCACACTTCTGATCAAAACTAGAGGATAGCCACCAACCACTGCTGCTATCTGCCTCGAATCGAACCCACAAGATTTTAGGAACATCACATTAGGTCTCAAAATTCTGTTCACATCCCTGCACAGAACTTCCGGGAAATTCAATGCTGCCTTTTGCAGCTGAGACTCTGTTAACCCTAGCGATCTCAGAAACTCACAAGTCGGCTGTAGCCATTTCTCAACGCTGTATCGTGTGATAAACGGATGCTTGGCCACAAATCTACCGACCATCCCATCTCCGGACAGGCCAAGTCCAGCAAGAAAATCGACCATCTTAGAAAGCTTTGATTCGATGCTGTAACCAATAATTCTAGGGTTTAAGAGTACCAGTTTGCCTATTTGCTTCTCGGGAGCACCGAGGACTTCAAAGAAGGCAAGAACCGGGCAGAGATTCTCTTCCACACTGTGCAAGAGTATTTGTGGGAATTTTGCTATGGCGGAAGCTACCTCCTTCGGCCTTGTCTCCAATGCTGCTAGGCACTGGATCATCGGTATGAGCTTGTCGTGCAAGTCGAAGGTGAGGATTTCAGGGCACTTTTTAATTACAATGCGAAGTTTGCCCTCGGGTATGCCTGTGCTTTTCAAGTAGTCCCATGTTTCGGAGGCGATTTCCCTATCGACAAATTCTAGGCGTCTGTGGTTTTTGAACATATCGTGGATGGTTTTGTCATCAAAACCTCTGTCTTTGAAGAACCACATAATGCCACTACCTGTATCCATTTTCCTGTGGGATTTTGTAAAGCTTCAGATAAAAACAGTCTAACCTTAACCAGCAAAAAAGGCATTAAACCAAGGCAAGCATTCTTCTTCTTAGCAAATTTTAAGAGCAAAATTTGCAACTAAAAGAGGAGAAGAGAAGGAAGCAAACCATGGCATAAAATTCGTGAAGCTAACTCAATAGAGGCAATCAATTCCGTGAATTCAACAAGGCATAGGCATAATAAACACAATGTAGACAAATTTGGAGCAATTTGACATCATTGCAGTGACTTTCAGCAAACAGGTAAATAACTTCCAGTACATTTTTATGTATTTCGAACTCAATTAACCATGATTTTTCGTGTAGTAACAGGCTGTTTTCCCACGAATCTCAAGCATTGAATCTCGCGCATTCGAAATTAATCGCAATTCGCGAAATCGTCCAACTCCAGTAGTTTTCAAGCAAAATCGAGTTAAATTTCGAGAAAAAAAAAATCGAACAAAAAGAACCAAACTGCAAAAGCGCAAGACGGCGAGGAGAGAATAATTGCGAGGTAAAATGGTGAAAAAAGAGTACCTGCGGCGGCGGAAGCGGCGGCGCAAAGTGGTGCCTTGTGGATGGCGCGGCGGGAACTATTTTAGGTGGATTCTCTCAAAATCTGAAACTATATCCATTTTCAGTTTTTCACAAAATGGATTTCACCTATGATTTGGATACAATTAAATAGTAGTATTTGATTTTTTTTTAATAAATTTATACGTATTATTTTTTCACGTCATTTTTATACTTTCATGTATTTCAAACATTCAACCTTTGAATTTCAGGACATATAGTTTTTAGTTTGTTTCGTTTAAAGTTTGAACAATTTTTTGTAATTATCGAAATTAGGATATTTTGTGAAAATGGAAGTAATTTAGAATTAAAAGTATATTTAGCATTATTTTATCCGCTAGAAAATTACTTGTCTATGTCGTTTATTATTTCACCTCTATCCAACCTTCATTATAAATATCTTCATGATACATCTTAAAAAATACTCCCTCCGTCCCGCCGAAGGTGATACGTATTCCTTTTTGGATCGTCCCAACGAAGATGTTACGTTTCCTTTTGGGGACACTTTATTACTCACACAATTTTAAATAATATATATTCATATCATCACTTTACATTACTTTTCAACTCTCCTTAAACTCCGTGCCCAAAAGAAATGTATAATCTTCGGTGGGACGAAGGGAATACTAGTATATCAAATAACTCGTAAATTTTGTGATGCATATTTTCACCTTTTCTTTCTTCCTAGTGACGAGATAAATTACTCATATCTCAAACATTGTACTACAACTATCATGTATCCTAGTATTTGTTTGAGACTTGCAATCTATGTTATGATAATTACAATTTACAAATACGAGACGCAAAACCCCAATTATTCAACAAAATTTGGAGAAGAGCTCTTCTGTCTCATAGTTATACATTTTTGCCATTACAAAACTATTATGGACATGGACACGGCATGAAATAGTCTCAAAGGGACGTCGTTTTGATGGTCGTTGATGTCATAAATTCTTCGAATCTGCAAGAAAGTCGACATATAATCATTTACCAGTTTCTATAGTAGTATAAGAAGATACATTGATTACAAACATTGCATAAGAAATAGATTTGCAAAGGTCATATAGATTGCATTTACTTGGATAAGCTTAACCTGAAAAATAACCAACTTTTCTTCTAGCAAACATAACAAACAAGCTGTCTTATATTTCCAAAGCAAGCAACTGAGATATAGCATTTGTGATCACATCAAATTACTCAATTCCATTGTTCAAGAAGAAAATCTTTAACAAGCATTGTGTTATTATACCTACCTCCATCCGAGGGACTGAAGCGCTGCCCGACTCTTTGAAAGCAATCGGTGATTTGCTTAGCATTTGAAGCCAACGAACTCTTCACGCCCTCAAAATCTACGAAGTTCGCCTTCCAATTCTCAGCCTTGAAGGCGGAAAAGGGCGCATACTGATACGGATTCTGTAGCACTTCAGTGATGTTTGAACTGAATCTGCCCCAGCCATCACCTTCAAGACCCCTCTTCCCAAACGAAACTCCAGCCCGGCCAACATCCCACGCACCCCTCGTTGTAAACTTAACAGCTGAAACAGAAAACAAATATTAGAGTCATAACTTCACTCTGCATGAGCCTAAAAAACTTAGAATAAACTTCTATCTCTGCTGTGTTTAACAGCATGCTCTAAAGCAGAAAAAAACTTAAAATTACAAATGTGCTATAACTTTAGACACATGGCCTAAAAGGGTAGATGCAATGCAAATCCAATCACATAAATTAGGATAACACTCCTATCTTTGAAACAAAACACTTAGAATCACACATGGCTCTTAAACTTTACTTACACCACATAAGCCTAAAAAGGGTAGGTGCAAACCAAATATTCCCACCACATAAATAAGGATCATACTTCTATCTTTGCTGTATTTGAAAAAAAAAAAAAACACTTAGAATTACACATTGCTCTTTAAATTTACTTACACGGTTACACCACATAAGCCTACAAGGGAAGGTGCAAACCAAATATTTCAATCACATAAGGATGCTTTGCTAGAGGTTTGTTGATAATTATAAGCAAGAAAAAGCTATGTGAATCATATATAGAGATATACCACTAGAAGGGAGTTGTAAAATGTAGTTAGCAGGGAGGCCGATTCCGAAACCAAGCAAAGTGAAGCCAACACTAAATCCAGCACCACAGCCAGCTCCAACATAACCAACTACGTCGGGGCCAAAGCCGGGTCCCCATCCTACGCCGCAGCCAATGCCCACTCCGACCCCCCAAAAGGCTCCGGATGTCGGATGCACAGGATTCCACCTCTCATATCTCCTAAAGATACTCTTTATTATCATTTTTTCTACATCAAACTTAACAATACAAAATGATAACAATTAGGAGGAATTCTCAATTGTATTAGTAAATGTTGCAGTGAAACTTCACTGCAACTTTAGCGCATCACTGTAATATTTCTGATTGCTTTTTCCATTCATACAATTTTTCCATTTTCCATCAGCACTATCTGTACGTTATGCAGCAAAAGTTGCACATATGAATCAAAAAAAGCACAAAAGTAATTGCACACTGCTAGCAAAATTAGTTTCAAAAAAATTAACAAAATATACCACAAGAGTGCATGAAAATAAAGATGCATATACTGAGAATTTACATTGGGAAAGGGGTTAATATTCAAATATACACGTACGCACCACACAACACGCTTTTAAAGAATACCAGAATATAAAATACTCACATAAAATACTCACACGAACAAAAGTGAGATCATATTTGAATATTTTTAAATTGTCAGGCAATAAAATACTCAAGCAAACAAAAGTCGGGCCATATTTAAATATTAACCATTTAAAAAAATATATATGGAAATATGCAGGCATGCAGTGAAGACGCCACAGCAGCAGCAGACAACCGATCGAAACCAACAATAGACATCAAAATATTTGAGATATTGGAATTTATAAGAAAAGTAAAGGGGAAAGGTGTGATTTCCATGAATATCAGCAAAAATGATATCAATAATCTCGTAATCGGAGGTGCATGCAGGAAAAACTGAGATTTAACTAATGAGTGGTGGCTAACAATTTATTGTAGAAAAAGGAGATGAAATGAGTGAAGGATTAGAGAAGTACTTGCGCTGGCGCATGAGCATAAGCATAAGCATATGGTGTGAGTTTCAAGTTTTTACGTTGTGAAGAGACACCGCAAGAATTTGGAATGGATAAATTGCGATATTGGATAATGATGACTATGCATTTTCTTTTGTATGGTTCCGGGTTCGGGTCGGATCTGGCCCACTAAATATCGGGCCTTTAAGAATTGGCTCAAGGATTCAGCTCATTCTTTTTTCTTTTCTTTTTTTCTGTTTTAATAATTGTACTGTTAGATTTAAGGTGGGCCTCGTTAAGAAACCAATTCACTGCTCTGATAAAAGAATGTGATTTATTACTCTCTCTCTCTCCCATTATTTGTGGCCGTATTATTTTGGAGTGTTCTATTATTCATGACTCATTCCTTTTTTAGGCATTTTTTTTTACTAACACAAATTTAAATAATAATTCTATTTCCACTTCATATATTTTATACTACTTTGCAACTCTCCTAAATACCCATGTCCAAAAATAATGAATCATAAATAATGGGACGGAAGAGGTATATTGTTTCATTTTGGGGATATTCCTCTTAATTTTTACTCACATTCGCATTCAATATTTATAAAAAAACTCACCCCTTATTTTCACTCGAGATAGGCTTATATATGTACTTAACCCCAATACTCACTATCTTTTGTGCGATCCTTTCAACACTAAAAATACATTTCTTAATATTTTTCTTAAAATTCGTGTCACTATTTCCACACCATACTCTTCATAGATGGAAAAAATAATATATATGTATAGCATAATAATAATATTAAAGCATACAATGCACATAGGCGGGAAGACTACATATGTAGGAGTATATAACAACAATATTAGAATCCGTTTGGAAGGGTTTTTAGGATGAAATAATTAATTTAATCTGACAAGCCGATTGATTTAATCAATCTGTTAAAATGTAACCTTTAACAGTAAGTTTGCAGAATTCCAATAATCCAATCCAATAATTTATTTTTGTTTTCTAGACAAAAATCGAATATTGGTGTATGGATAAAGGGTGAAACGGTAAACATGATACAGAAATAGGAAAATAATTGTAGCGGATAAAATAATGATATAGGGAAAACAGAAGAACCTTACTCTCGCTCCCGCCGCGCCCAACCACAACCACAACCACCACTTTCGCCTCGCCGTCGCCGCTTCCGCCGCCGAGGGTACTTTTTCTCTCCGTCTTCCATTTTTTCCGTTCTATCGCAGTTATTCTCTCCATCTTTTGCCTTTGGTTCCGTTTTTGTTTAATTTATTTTTTCTGGAATTTAACTCGATGTTTTGCTGAAAATTACCGGAGTTTGTCGAATATTTCGTGTAATGCTATAAATTCTGAATTCCATTAGACTCTATTTTATAAGCATATGAGATTCGTTGGTATTACAGACTATTATATTCCGAAACTCTCCGAGTTTGAAATGTATAAAAAATCTACTGGAAATTATCGACGTGCGTGCTGAAAATCGCTAGAATTTGGTGTCATTTTGCTCCAAACTTGGCACAGTTTATTTACTTGTGGCATTTTGATGAACAGTAGTTTGCTCCGTATATGTAGCATGTGGTATTGTTGGTGGCTTTATGAGAAATATTTACTGCATATTTTGTCTACAACTTGTGGAATTCACTGTGTTGATTTTATTGCACAATTATATGTTGTGGTTTGCCATTTGCTGCCTTCTATTCTCTTCTTTCTTAATATTGTTTATGTAGGATTCTGCAGTTTAAACTTTTTAGAATTTGTTCGAATGCATGATCAAATCATGAAAAACCTGGAGTAACTCAGAATTGGAAATGCCATGAATAAGTAGTAACCAAGCCTAAATTGACTTGTTTGCAGAAGCAGTTCACTGATCATTGACTGGTATATTGTTTTAATTACTTGTGTGGTATAACAGAGAGTATGAGAGTCAACATTGTTCTGTTTTGGTCTTCAATAAGCCTTATAAATGTTATGTAGTGACAAGAGTTTATTTCTGAATGCATTAAATAATATCCATATCCAACAGCATTTCACTATTGTCTGAGCAAGATCACACATGAAATAAAGTGTCTGTCATTGTTTAATGCTTGTATGTTGATCTGCATTTTCGCTGGTAAGCTGTTTCGCAGCTGATTTAGAATGTTTTATCTGAAGCTTCAAAATATCCGACAGGAAAATGGACACAGGTTTCCAGGCTAGTGGCATGATGTGGTTCTTCAAAGACAGAGGTTTTGATGATAAAAGCATTCATGATATGTCCAAGAAGTGCAAGCGGCTTGACGATGTTGATAGGGAGAAGGCCTCAGAAACTTGGGAATACTTGAAAAGCATAGGCATCCCAGAGAGGAAGCTTCCCGTGATTATTGGGAAGTGTCCCAAAATTCTTACTCTCGACTTGCACGATAAACTTGTACCAATGATCCAGTGTCTTGCAACATTGGAGACGAAACCAAAGGAGGTAGCTTCTGCCATAACGAAATTTCCACATATTCTTGTGCACAGTTTGGAAGAGAAGCTCTGCCCCCTTCTTGCGTTTTTCGAAGGCCTTGGTGCTCCTGAAAAGCAACTTGGCAAAATGATCCTGCTAAACCCTAGAATTGTAAGCTACAGCATTGAGTCGAAACTTTCTCAGATGGTGGATTTCCTTGCCAGCCTTGGTCTGTCCAAAGATGGGATGATCGGTAAAGTTCTGGTCAAACATCCGTTTATTATGGGCTATAGTGTTGAGAAACGGCTAAGACCAACTTGTGAGTTTCTAAAGTCACTAGGTCTAACAGAGTCTCAGCTCCAACGAGCAGCTATAAATTTCCCGGAAATCCTGTGCCGGGATGTTGACAAAACTCTGAGACCTAATGTTATGTACCTTGAATCGCAAGGGTTCAGTCCAAGCCAGATAGCGGCTGTGGTAGGCGGCTATCCTCCAGTTCTGATCAAGAGCACGAGTAACTCGTTGGGGCCAAGAATCAAGTTCTTGGAACAAGTAATGGGAAGACAAATTGACGAAGTTGCTGAGTATCCGGAGTTCTTTAGGCATGCTTTGAAGGGAAAATTGGAGTCGAGGCAAAAGCTACTGAAACGGAAGGGCGTGGAGTGTAGCTTGAGTGAGATGTTAGAGTGCAACCACAAGAAATTTCTACTGAAATTTGGTATGTAAATTCTGAGTGATTTGGTTCGAGGATTGTTTTCCTTTCTTCTTAGGCGGCGTTTCGTTTTGATCTCTATCCGAGTCTCGATTTGTTACGTTCTATGGCATTAGATCCAAGGGGAGATGGATTGGTAGGAAGAGGTGCATAACCTTTGAGTTGGAGGATTTAGAAAATGATTCAGGTTTTGCAGCAGTGTGTTGTTTCTGCATCAAACTGATAGATGATGATAGGCATATGCTACTGCTGGTTGAAATTCTCATTTCTTGTTGAGAATGGGAATTCTCAGTCTTTCTGTAATTTATGATTATATGTAATTTTGATTATGCTAATCGTGTTGACGAAAATTGCTTTGTAGTTTTCATTGGACTCCCAAAGAAGAAGTTGGTTGAAACTAAACCAGCCAAAAATTTTAAATTTGTTCTAAAATCTATACTACACTTAAATGTGGAGTCAAATTGAAAAATTGATTTGAAATCAATTTCAATTTGAATGGCAATTTTGTAAATTAAATAAAATTGAAGGTCATAAATTATGAAAAAATAAATCCAAATAAAATTTAAAACCCCACTTTCCTCTAATTTAGATACATTAACTTCCAAGTGCCAACAAAACCGTTTAGTAAGTGATTATGCACGATTATTTTATGCATTATCTGCTTTCTATTTCTTTTATTTTTCTTTTTATTATTAATAACAAATTATTCTTTCTCAAAATAATTGTATTTTATTTATAAAATATGCTAAATACATATTTATGATCTATACTATTATAAAAGTTACATATAAATTTTAAATTAATTTGAAATCAATTTCAAATTGATTTGAATAATTTGGAAGACAATTTTATAATCTTATAAAAATAAGTGTTAGTATAATTTTATATTATTATTATTATTATTATTATTTTGAAAATTATGCAACTCACATTAAAAAAATTCAATAGTGGCCAGTTTGTGTTATCTTTATTTCGAGAAATCGTATATTTTGGTTTAAGATAAATATTCAATACACATCAAATTCAAGACCATCTCAAGAACTTTAATTTGATATGTGATATATATAAAATGAATTTGAAATGAGAAACTTATTATCGCTTAAAGTTTGAGATTAACTAATTTTCGTGCAACGCACGATGGCAAATACTAGTATATGATAAAACGGAAATACAGTGTCAAAAAATCAAAATAGATAAAGAAATTGTAATAACAAAAAATTTGCAATTTATTTGTCGTGTGTGTTGTTTGCGAGAGTTCATTCACGAGTCACGACTCACGAGTGGTTTTATCGAAACAGCGGCGTCGGATTTTCCTTATAATTAAAGAGAATAATGATAGTAATATTTAAAAAGAAAAAAACATGTAAATAGCTGGTTGTGTTGGTTGCAAATTTTGTTTTGACAATGGTTGAATTTATTAATTAATATTTATGTTGGAGTCTAATAGTGGTGGGTCAACCCATCCAACTCCGCCAAACGTCTGATTTTGGCAAGTGTCATAGCAACACGGCTCTAGCATATCAATTTTTATTTATTTTTTACCTTTTTCGAGATGTGCAAACGTAGTTTTAGAATGAGTATGCAGTTCCCTAACTACAATAAAAATAATACAAACGTCAAAATATTATTAACAATAAGCAGATAAAAACAATAATTAACCCATTTATATTATTCGTATTATCTCACATTAGATTAATAGTTTTATAAAGAAAATAAGACCGTAATACTTACCCGAGAGCTAAGTAAAATAGTTTTAACTTTTAAGCTTACAATATTCAGTCATTGATTCATCCTCTGCATTAGCAATGAATTAAAAATATATATAAATAAACAGAACAAAATCTTCATGTGTGTAAAAATCTGGATACTCAAATATTATAGATAAAAAGTGTATGGAACAATTTCACTTTATATATGCGAGTAAATATGCATTTCTAAAATAGAGAAGTGGACTTCCACAAATAAGAGTATAGATTCTCAAGGAAAATTAAAAAATATAAAATAAAATCAAAGGGAATCTGAACATATGTTTTTCCTAAGTAAAATATAGTACAAAATAGAGTAAAACAAGAAACTTTCGCTCAGTTTCCTTAAATTGAAAGCAAACCCAATCTATAGTATAAAATGGACACTTACAAATATCTTACACATTTAAATTATGGCCTCACGTATCAATTCTAACCACTATATCAATGCTTATTTTGTTTAATATCTCAACTAAAAATGAAAATAATCAACTACTTCTTTATCAATTGAACAGATCCTCGCACCACCTACTGCATCTTCTCACCCATTAAAAATATAAAAGTCAAATAAATTGTCAACTTGTAATATGCAAATGCAAGTTCACTTCTCCTTTTGAATTTCCATTATTAATTAAAGTTTAAAATGAAATGGAGAGTTGACTTTGTCGAATACCGCAAATGGACGCCTTGCATGCTTAATTTGTTTAGTGACAACTTGTAAACATTGAGTTTTTAATTTGATTCTGCTTTTCATCCCTAAATCTTCATTAATTTTCTGTCTGATTTTTAATCATTTGAGCTTATATGAATGAATCATATACCATATCTTGATTGATCAAAGTCAATAAATGGAAAATGAGTTTAGTCACGTGAAATATATATGCGACACAGTTTTCACTGTATTTCAAATATATTGTTAAGAAAACGTTTACTGATTTAATTTTTTGAATATGTGGCAAATTTAAGAACTCTGTAGACAGTTGACATTTGATCATAAGTTCATGTGAAATTAGTTTTCTTGTATGCCATAATATTATTTTACAAACTTAATGAGGCATTCAGATTATTATTATTTTTTTTCTTCATCTCATTAGTCATTACTCATTTATTCATTGTAAATCTATTATTAACGTTATAAAAACATGATGTAATTAAAATTCAATGATATTTCTTGCAATAAGTTTATAATAGCAGGTTATGGGCCTAAGAGATTGGAAAATCATGTCTACCACTAAACATGAAGAGCAATTAGGATTGATTTGTACCAAACATTATTAATTTGTTTTGTCAACAAAATAATCATTTTTGCGAATCTATTAGGACAAAATGTTTGCCAATTTACCAAATGCCTTGGACAGTCGCTAGAGGTTGAACAATGTCAATACTATGGGTCAAATTTAAAATACAAAAATCTTGGACATAGCAAATTAATATATTTCATTTTGAAAAAGGGTAGTTCAACTTATGATATATATGGTGACTGACTTTGGTACAATAAACATCATACATATCAAGGTTTTTGATCTCATCATTTTCAAATGGATTTTCTATTTATAGCACGAAATAATACGATAAAGAGTTTTTGTCTTTTCGTGAAGGACAACATTAAAATTAATGTTCAATTGTTTCAAATTAAAACATGGAATGATTTAGCAACAAACAGTAATGTAATGTAACAGTAATTTAGTAATGGATTTTCTATATTAATTTTTTTTAAAAAACACAAAGAAACTGTAATGTTAATGTGCTATATATATATATA
>JAYJMF010000021.1:4033301-4047262 GCA_036873715.1 Salvia sclarea | reverse complement strand
GGTATACCGTGAAAGCACGGTATACCGACTGTCGGTACGGTATACCGAATTATCGGTATGGCAACGGTATGTAAAAAATCACATACCGGAATTTTCGGTATACCGATCTTCGGTATACCGAAAATTTCGGCACGACAACGGTATCAATTTCCTCATACCGAAATTTTCGGTACGGTATACGATATGGCGAGAAATTTTCGGTATACCGTACCGACCCACCCCTAGTAGAGTCCATTCCAAGGCCACTCAAGAAAACAAATTTCAGTGTCAGGATCCACACAAGAAAGCAGACATTAGGGTTTCAACTAAATCAGCTTAGGCAATTTCAATGAGGTGGGAATTTGAAATTGTGATCAACTTTACCAAAAATATAAAATTCATGTACTTTTGAACAAATTCTATTGTTGTCTACAAAATTAAAATCGATCCGAAATGTGTAAAATTGTCCCTATTTTAAATTAATCATAAAATTGCTTCATCAAGCAACATGATTATCTTTTGCAGTGTTAAGTGTAAGTCCACTACCGTAAAGATAGGGGATCAAGTCTCACTAATGTGCCGGTGATATCCATTGCCTACGAATAATATTTTTTTCGCCATAATCACCAACTGATAAAAAACTAAATATGAAATTGCATTGATAAAAATAAATTTAATAACCAGATTAAAATGAAATAAATAAAAAAAAGAAAAGGGGGTGACGACGAGCTACCCTGTCACGAGGTGCAACCAACAAAAGTAAAACTAACCTGTTTCTCAAGGAAGAAAAAAGAGCAACACAAAGAGACTTTACATTGGTATGCCTAAGATGAGAAAGCTTTTCTTTTCCTTTGTATTAATCACCTAGAAGGGGTTTCTGATGGCTGACTGTTCAATGCAGAACTTGAAGGGATCGAAGGTAAGCCCCCGTTATCATGAGACATTGACCCGCCCCATTTCGTGTCTGCATCCGATGGTTCCAGAACATGAACTGCACCATCACTCATGCCGAGTGCTAATTGATTCGGATCTGCTGGATGTGCTGCAATAACTACAGGGAAGGGGTTGCCGTTGCTGCACACAAAGAGATGCCAAAGTTACTACTGAAGAAAGGAAAGGATGTATGTTGCAACAAAATATTATTAATATCTTTGAATCTGCATACCTGGCTGATGATATATACGCAGAGGGAGCTATCCGGCATCGAAGGTTCAAACTGTCGGAGTCGAAGATTCCAACAGCACCATCACAAAACCCAGTAAAGATTGACTGCCCGTCACATGAGTATATAGCGCTTGAAATAGGCGAGGAAAGTGAATCTCTTGGAAACCACTGCAATTGAATAATCACTTGATCATGAAACTCTCAACATTAAAATGTGCATCATATTATAATGGAAAGACGATCGACAATCCGGGTTATTGACCTAGCTTACAACACAGCTAAGTATATGAACTTTCACAAGTACAAACCATTTATCATTGCATCCAATTGTTACCAGGTGTAGGTAGAGATACAGAAGCAGAACCACTTCAAGACTCTTGCACCTGGTAGCTCTTAACATACATCACTAACGTGTTTTTTTTTGTTTTTTTGTTTTTTTTTCGTAACATCACTAATGTGTGTCAATATACATGTAACTTGCAGGGACACACAACCGAGGGGTATGAACTTCAATATGCTCTATTTCTTGGGCAGTCATTAGTTCATATTATAATTCTGTTCCTATAATGTGACACTTAAGAAACTTCAGTTTGGTTTGAAAATTCAGCTTTGACCTATTTCTGGAGGAACATATGCAGTAGATGTTGCACGAATTCAATTGCTCAAATAACTTCTTTTGGAAAAACTATATATACATATATTTTTATCTACAAGAACTCACCGAACGTAAGCAATCAAGTTGAGCATCATATATAGCAATTTGACTTTCATGAACAACCAGTAGATGAGATTGATTGTTATGGAACTGAACCCTAGTTTCTCCAACCAGGGTACTTGGGTGACCAGGAGGCGGCTGTATGGCCCGTGATTTCTTCTTCTCCCATCCATCAATGCTCCACATGCACAGCTGCAATCGAGATCAAAAAGTAAACATATGGTTTAGAGATAATCTAAGTTGGCCATCAAGTTATTAACAACATGAATAACTTGAACATAGGTTAAAACAAGCCTATGCCGGTCAAGACTTGCCTGAGCATCAGCTCCAGATGAAACCAATATATTCAAACTCTGAGAAAATGCAAGCCCTGAGATCCGTTTCTGGTGGCCCTTGAGCTTTGTTTTAACCTATAATGTGAACACGCGTTCGACAGAATGCAATAAAAAGAATATTAGTCAGTAAATCCTACACGATTAGAAAAAGTAGGAGCATCATATAAAAGCATGCCAACAGCATTTCAGACTGCATCAATCAGAGAAGACATGACTAGTTATGCATATATATATTCAAAACAAAGCATACATCATTGATCTACTCCTAAATTGCTGAAAAGTGCAAAACCAAAGTAACAATTCCTAAAGGAAAATTGCTAATCAATGCCAATAACCCTAGCACGTACTACAAAGGACCCCAGAATCAAGAAGGAAGATAGAAAAAAGAAACAAAATCAAATCACTCATAAAATTTGCAGCCCAGCTACTATTGGGAGAACAATGGCTACATATTCCTTCTGGTTTTCAAAGGATCTATGATCTAAAAGTTCTGTTTGTTTGGATAAGCTTCACTTCAGACCTTATGAGAAGTTTCCACATTAAAAGGCCCCAACACTCCAGCAAGGTTGCTACACCAAGGACCTTAGATGATAAATTTGGTTTCTATATATTGTTGTAAGCAGATATTTCATTTTTACTAAGGGGGCTTTTGCTTTGAGTGATAGCATAGATTGATAAAACATATGATTGTGTATTCAATAAGTTGATCAAACAAGCTCAAAATTGATTAATCCATCATAAATCCATCAAAGTAGACTGTGGGTTTGAATTAATTTTATCCATCCATCCTATCACTCAAAGTAAACGCCACCTAAAATGATAGCACACTCCTCAATCACAATCAAGATACTTACCTCATCAACTCTAACATTATAAATCTGTATTGTAGAGTCTTCCATTCCAATAGCAATTATATTGTTGTCCTGAGGATGAAATGCCAGATAAGTTGCAGCTGGAGGCGGTGGCATGAAAGTTGTCATGACCTGACAAGAATTACTTTGCAAATCAGCCGTCTAGTATATATAAAGTACAGTCATATAAGACATTGTAAAGTCCAATAATTATGACAATTTTGGGAAGACTCGAGTGACGATATTAGCACACCTTAAAGGTCATCATATTGAACAAGGAGACTTTCCCCCCTGATGCAGACATGACATAGGAATCGTTCTTAGACAAGGCAATACATGCAACTGACTCTTCAGCTGCTTTGGAATCATTCACATCATTAGACATATGAGCCCCATTGTATGTTGGTTGCCACAACTGAGGCATGCTAGAGGCAGAAGACTGAAAAACACATCATATCATTTAAATTAACTTAATATGAAGAATGCTAAGGAAGTCTTGTTGAAAAGCAAATGATTAATCAAAATCTGACTTTTCCAGATGGATTGCGTTCACGCGGCCACTTCCACAGCTTATGAAGAGCATTAGAACCCAGTGCTAAGATACACAAGCCAGAATTTGTGTACAGCAGCCGCACAACCTGTATTACATTACAGCGATTAGTGCCAGACATATAAAGCAGACTGGGGTAACAAAGACAACAAGTCAAGCTCCACAAAGTGCAGATTCATGGATTCTGAAATTGAACATAACCAAAAAAAGCATCAGTTTCTTTTAATCGAAGGAGATCACATGACATACTTTGCTAGGTGTCAGAGGGTCAGGACATTTTAGAGTCTTGAGTTGAGATGAGTCAGATATGTCCGAAGACTTCCAGCTTTTTATTTTTTCAGTGTTCTCAAGGATCCTCGGTTTTACATCAGCTCCCCTGCTGCTTTCCATATTAGCCTGTAATCTCATCCGAGCAAAATGAGCTAAATATTCTACACTATTAAAATGTGAGGATGGATAGAAACCACTTTATCAATCAAGGGAAGGAAATAGATAGATCAAATTAATCATGGGACCACTACCAGAAGGGACATTGGCTGCTGCTGGATTCTGTCATTGCGCTCAAGTATGGGGGATGCTGAAGCAGAAACACTAGCAATGGGACCCAATGCACCAGCAATAGCAGGCTGCAGAGTAGGAGAAATTGAAACCAAACTACAATAAGCAAGCATAAAGTGTGGGGATACTGAAGCAGAAACAAATGCACCAGCAATATCAGGCTGCAAATAGTAGAACTTCAAACCAGGATACATATCATACATTAAGCATACCGTGAAGAAATTAAATAGTACCAAAAACAAAAACTTACTTTGACATTCGCTTCAGAATGACCACGGGCACCATCAAATGCTCTGCCCTCCAGCATTCTCAACATGCGCTGTCCATCATTATTAGCCAAGATCTTAATTCCATTATCACTTGTTGTAACAGCCAGCAATGAACCTTCCTTATTGAATCTTAATCTAGGGCTTGCCTGCAAGTATAGTGCAGCAACAATAAGGGTTTCTGATATCAAGGCAAAAAGGACAACAATCTGCAAGATGCAAAAAGGTAAGGACACTAACTGGCAGTCCACCATCAGCATCGGTATAAGTAAGAATATTGATATTGTCCATGTCCCAGAATTTTATCTGAAACTCGTCACCAGCTGCTAAGAAACGGTTCCTTGTGGTGTCAAACTGCACAACACCCAAAGAACGCTTACGGAAACCAGAATACGTTCTCTTAATGGCTCCTTCACTCTCATTCCACTCAACCAGGTGAGATTCACCCTCTTTACTGGTTCCACATGAGAAGAGCCTGAAAAGAATGTATTATAAATAAATATATCTAACCTCAATAAGTGAAAGATCATGTTGTAGTTAATAAAATATGGGGAGAACAGGGAGCTGTATAAGTTACTCGGAATCAAAGGTGATGTTTTCACCTCTATGAGTCAAAAGTTCTGCCAAAAATGAGAAATGGTAAAAGGCAATACAACTGTTTTCTGAGACAGGTTAGAGATTCTTTGGGTCGGGGTTATCAATTATTAACTGTGTCAATTCCAATCATCTCAAAAAAAACAGTGTCAATTCCAACCTTACCTGCTGAAGTTCTTTTTGCACTTGCCCAAAAAATTTCTTTTTATTATGGTAGGAATCAAGAAAAGATTTATTAGCTTTTATCTTTAAAAGAATCGAGTGACACCCAGAAAGAGGACAACATACTGTCTCAGACCCACCAAAACTCCAACCCTTACCCCAACCACACCTCCTGCAACATTCATCTCCTCAAAAACTCGCCTATTCATTTCAAGCCATACTGACCAACAAAGAACTGCCAGGTTAGCACCCCCATCCACCACACACACTCTGCCCTTCCACATGAAGCATGGGTTCTGAAATCTAATAAAAAATGCAAAACCCTTTACCACTTTTGCATACAAAACAGCCAATATTTGAACGAACATGTCATTGCCTAAAGTAGACTATATCCAGTGGATGCTCAATCAACACTCGACGACACAAACTAAGGGAAAGAGCATTACTATTACCAAAATTTGCTCAGAGGTATTCTAAGAGTTGGATTAACCAGTTCCTGATACAAGGATTTCATATACTTCCTCTGCCTGCAATATGAAGCCTGCTAAGCTAGTGGAGTAACTCATATAGTTGGTTCTTTACAATCAACGGTGTCTCAGGCTTTCAGCATATGAAAGAGAATTTCATAATACATAAAATACTAATATGAAAAGACGAAATTACAAGTTTCATAAGTTTGTGAGATTAACAAAATGTGTATAGAAATATCTTTTCTCAAAGTTATATTTCTGGAAATTGTGTAATCCTTCCATCCATAAGCCCTCTAGATCATATTGAATGCTTTGCAATTTGAATATCAACATGCTTAACCATTTATCTGAAGAAATAAGGATCCAAATCCAATCAAGTGGAAAATCCACAGCACATCCGGAGTCAATAACTAGAAATCTTAGGAAGTAGTTGGTGCATTCAATCTAGAAGTCAAACTAGCAGTACTTGCAGGTAATATCATGGAGATCTTAGACATGTTGGGAAAGAGACAAATGGGACAAACTAACAAAGAATTTAAAAGTACCTGGTACCATCAGCACTATATGCCATTGTCGTGCACCAAAGACCAGGGGCATCATAATCTACTCTCGACCCCAAGGAATCATAAAGCCAAGCTTTTATTTTCCCATCAATTGCGGTAGAGAAAATAAACTGCATACAAACTAGAATCAGATAGCCCTTTATCATTTCTACAAAGGAATAAAACTGCAATGCAGTTCATTTACAACTCAAAAAGGATCCCATGAGAATGAACACGGGCATCTATTTACAAATAACCTACCTGAATATTCTCTTTATAGTGAGGGCAGACAGAATATACAGGAGCTTCATGACCTTCAAAAGTATACTGCCTACGTCCTGCTACTGCATCCCATATCTAGAGGCAAAACTATTCATATGAATCGAGGGAACCATACAGTGGGATACAAACAGTAAAAGCAGTCGCTACCTTAATTGTCTTATCATCCCCACATGTAACTATGCAAAGTTGCTTGTTGGGATGAGCAAAGGCAATATCATTCACACCGCCAATATGAGCATCAATCTACAATTGGGGAAGTCATCAATAATTGCAAATCTTAAATAGTTTTCACGCTGGGTAGGAGAGAGTGAGCAAGGAGAGGTTGAGAGAAGTCTAACCTCTAAGTGTTGTCTTAACTCTCCAGCTGGATTGTAGGTATATATCTGAACTATGTGCTTGGAAAAGGCAACACCTCCAAGATTGAAGCAAATAAAATTATAAACAACTAAACAAACAAGTTTAATGAAATGTAGAATTTAAGCGCATAACGTGACAATCTTGTATACCAAGTATAGATCCATCTGGGCCCCATACGCATCTATTGACAGATATTGTCGCATCTTTGACCAAAGTTGTCTGTACAAGAGTAAAATGTATATAAAAATAGATGAGTATCATTAATTCCAAAACTAGAAACTTCTAACATATAAATGAAGTTTAAGATATAAAAGAAAAATCAGTTGATAACTTGGAAATTTTAGGCTACACAGGAGAAGGCAAGAACATCAGTTACTCACTTGGAATGGCATTGAACAGGCTGATATATCCCAAACCTTGAAGGTTTTAAGTGCTAACCTTTCTCGAGAACCAACTTCCCAAATGCTAATATCACCAACATTTGTTCCAACTACATTGGAGCAACACTCAGTCACATTTTCAAAAGATTGGCATTTTCATGTTTTATAAATGACAAATCTTCAATTTAATGATTTCTCTACAACACTCTGTAACAATATCATGAATTAGAAGTTGACGAAAGATTAAAGGGTTGACATCAATTTGAAATTCAAAAGAATAAAGAGAAGTTAATAGAAGGATCAACCTAGAAGAACAGTCTGTTGTTGTGGATGGAAGTCCATGCTCATAACATTAGATCCTTGACTAAGGTTGCGTATGACAGTTTTGGGAAGGTCATCTGGTGAATAAATATTAGGTGGCTGGGTCGAAGCAGAAAATGATACCTAGACAATGTCAAACACATGTCAAAAGATCATGAAAGAATATACAGTTTAACAGATAAATGGAGTTGCCTGATTTCCAAACCTCATCAGGTTGTCCTGTACGGAGACGTTTCATCAAATGCTCTGAATCAGCGGTCTGATAGTCCATTCCAGGGCCACCTGGAGGCGTTCTTGGATGTTTCAAGAAGGCAGCTGGGGGTAACACGTCAAAGCGCATGTTTTATCGAGTCAATACTTCTATGTACTGAGAATGATTGGAAAATAAGTTCAATCTTATTATTTTAACCCTAACCAGAACTAGGTGCCTGAACAAGGCCAGGAGGAGCTGCAGCAACAGCAGCATGAGGCATAGACTGGTTTGCAGTTGACATCCAACCTGCAATAGCACTAGGAGGGGGAGAAACAACAGGCTGGAAAGGCTGCAAAAAGAAAGAAAGTGGTAAGATGCCAATGAATGCATCTCAGTCATCATAATGAAAAACAAATATTCTACTTACACCATGGGCACCAAGAGGAGGGAAAACACCAGGTTTAGGAACAGGTCCTGCAAGAGGGTTGTTACCAGGAGGGGGCGCACGTGTTCCGTTACTCGAAGAACAAGTATGGTCAGTGAAGAGTGTTTTAATATCAGGGTTCGGGCGTGGGTTCTTGCACAGCTGATGCTGCCAGTTAAGACTGCAAAACCATCAGACATAAAATGATAACAAAACATATCCAGGCATTAAGTTAAATAGATTCGGAAATGGGCAATAATTAGCTGAGCCAAAGTCCAAATTGAATGCCAAGACTGGATTGTCACCTCTGGTTGATTAGTGTTCTCAATCTCGAAGCCTTAAAAGCAGGAAAAGTAAGTTTGTCGCGGAACAAAGGATTTGCCTCTATCAGCTTTTTTAACTCAACAAGCATTATGTTTCGTGCTGACTTTGTGTCCCCATATTTTGAGAGCTGCTCGTTCTGCCTATAAATGTATTTTCCAAATAAATTAAAAGGTGAAAAGGCTGAAGGATACTTTACAATTAAATTAAGATATAACCTGAAGTTGTCAAGAGTCAACAGCTGGGTGATCTCTTTAAATAGATCTTCATTAAAAGAGGCAAACACCTTTAGATCTTTAACAAGAATCTCAACAGCTTTTGCTCGATCTTGTCTGAAGAAAAAAAAAATCATTAGATAGATTTGACAACTGCCAGGAGACATACAATATTTCAGTTATTATATGATGATACTGAAATACAGCTTACCTATCAAGAGCTTCAAGATATTTCTGCTTTCTAATCTCAAAGAAGATTTTCATCGAGTAACGGTTGTCCTCAACTTTGGTGAATCCACTTAAATAACGCTCAACTTCCTCCCATTCACCAGCTTGGACTGTATCCTCGAAGTACTTCATATTGAAGAAAAATCCAGATTCTTGCTCCAACCTATACAAATTATACATGCAATGTAAACAGCAAAAACATTTGTGTCCAAACCAAAAAAAAAAATTGTTGACAAGTTACTCTGCAAAAATTCCCTTATAAGAAACTAGTCGTCATACAGGCAATAGTAAAAGAAACTGGTTTTCTTGTGCCCTTCTCGCTAAGGAAACCACCACAGTGTCCAAAGCAAGCATTTATTTATTCGATTTGTCCAAAATATATGAAACCAAGATGTATAGGGAGAATCTTACAAAACGCAAAATACCCAATCCCGACCTCAACCCAACAACATACAGAAGCAATGCCTAGTGTTTTTGCAGGGAGACGGATAGCAATCACATAATACAAGTATTCACAGATGCAAAGTTGATGCATAAACCAAAAAAAGAACTTACTTATGGACAGTCTCCTTGAATTTCTCCTCATCCAAGAACTGCAATATTAAGAACACCAGTTCTCGACTCAAAGACGACATAGTGACGCCTCCCGGCACCCCCAGCCACTCCAGCGCAAATTCCAACTAGTATCCAAATCAAATTAATGGGAAAAGGATGGAACCTAACCACTCCAATTCTACCAACAGCAAAAAAGGAACACAGAAACCTTTGCTCTAGAATGAAAAAAATACACAATCTCTCTGAACAGATAAATTATTCCATAAATTACAGTAATCAATCATTTGGCAACATGAAAAGTATCGTAACACATCTAAGGGTACAGTATCCTAATTCTAACTCCAGAAGTAATCTAATGAGCTCAAATTTCTCCCAATTATTTCAACTCCAGCAGCAATACATATACACCCTAATCTAATCTAGATCAAAACCCCTCCCGAAATGACAACAAATCAAACCTAAGAAAAGCAAAAACCGCTTCAAACAAAGCAAGCCTTGACAATTCAATCCATGACCATATCACAAAACCCCAACTCTTTTCCCCTCTCTCAAATTAGAGCTGAATTGCACTGTTTCCAGATCTGAGGGCACATCCTATTGAAGCGAAAAAGGAAGGGGGTTGGTTTCCAGTAGGGCAGAAGTCAACAATGCAGAGAGCTAGGGTTTTACTTGGAAGAAAGAGGAAGAAGCAGCCCTCCTTTCCTTTTCACTCAATTTCTTTCCTTAATTATCTCTGTTATACTTCCACCACCCCACTTTCCTACTCTGGTCTGCTCTTTCACTCTCTCTCTAATCTATTATGGTTTTTTTTGGTACGTAAAAGTCTCTCGCTTTGTTTCTCTCTCTAAAACAGTAACCGCTTCTTATATATAGTAGGAGGAATTGTTGGGCATGTGCATTAATAACAGGTTTGCTGCAAAAAAAATATTGGGGAAGATGATTAAGACCCCCTTTTCGAGATTTCTCATTATTAAATTAATTAATTAACTAAAATTTTTATTATTTGGAGTACTACATTTTCAAGTTCAAAAAAATATATTTTCTATAAAATCTTGATCTCCTTGAAACAAGCATGTATTTTTAACAATTTAGTTAAATGTATTTTGAGTGAGTCGGATCTCACTTTAGTTGTATTTTTAAATTTATTATTTTTAGATAAAATATTAAAGGCATGGGTTCGATAATGATTTGATTGAAAGTGATAGTATATTAATTGTATAAAGCAAATTAATATAGTAGATTCACTCACCAAAATTAAAAAATGGTAAGATTTTGTGGATTGACGGTGTATTTACATACGATATTTTTAAAATTGTAGTATTAAATTATGTTTTATTTTGATGTATGTGTTGTTTAATTGAGGGTAAAAATAATATGAAATGTGGCCTAAGATTTTTTTCGCTATATTTTTTTTACCGGCTGGTTTTGATTGCTTTAAGGTTAATTTTGGTGTGACTTCAAGGTTTTGTTTGATACGTAAAAAATGATGGTGATGGTGATTGCTAATGACTGGAAAATTCTACTTAAATTATGAGTGAGAGATAATTTAATCATAAAAGGCAATTGTTTATCTTTATTTTCCTTTCCTTTTATTCGTTTTTTTTCTTCTTTTCATTTCTTTCTTTTTTTGGAGGAAACTGCTTTTTAGTTTATTTCCATTTTCCGTTTGGTTGAGGCATAAGAAGGTCCATGAAGATGGACTATAAATAATTTTTTCCTTTAATTGAGTTGATATTTCTATATTATTTTAAGAGCCCATGCCTGAGATAATGAAGTGGAAAGGGGCTTTCTGGAATCATTTCTTTTGAAGGTGATTGTATTTTATTTTTCTCTCTTTTAAGGAAAGGATTTCTTTTGCGTGTTTGATTATATCGACTAACTAAAAATTCGCCCACATAAACTAGTGGTGAATTTACTATAAACAGTGTTTATATACTTTTTTTAGTTGACTTATAAAGTTATATATGAACCCACCAAAAATTATAAATAATAAATTTATAAATGAAAATTGCAACCTAATTTCAAAATGGTGATATAAAAATTTAAGTCAATGCATCATTGTAGCTTAGCAATCATACAAATACAATGATAGGAACCTATTTTTCGAAAGAGAACCGTAGTAGAAACCTAAGAGGGCATAAATGACATAATACCTAATTATCACTTCAAGAAAATGAAAAAAGGTCATACTATAAATTATAGTGTATTTTTCAGAGACAAAAAGAAAATATATGGATAATTAATATCAATGTCTCGCTTTTTGCCAGATCCAAAAAAAAAATATCAGTGTCTCCACATGTGTTTTATTTTAAAATAAAATAAAAATTGATAGTATTAAAAGAAATTATTTTTAAAATAAAAAATATACGGGGTCGAACTATGAATGGCAATGGGTCGGGTACCCACCCATTAAGTATTTCCCAAACCCAAACCCGTCTAAAATTTTCAAACCCAAACCCGACCCAAACCCGTCACGGGTATTAACTTTATGACCCAAACCCGACCCGCTCCCATTGGGTAATACCCGCTAATTACCCACCCAAACCCGTTTAGATTTATAAAATAATTAAATATGAACTATCATGATATTTGATACACAATGATCAATTAATGAAAATTATAACACTAAGAAATAAACATGATAATAATAACAAGACAAATTAATGTACATTACCTTAATTTGTAAGCATAAACAAATTCAAAATAACAAACAACAAACCCAAAAAAATATTTAAATTTTACCAAAAAAATTTAATTCTAAGGGAAAAAGTTGGAAGAATTCAAACTGACCTAATAACAAATCGAAAAGAGATGAGTGGGTAAAGAAGATTAAAGAATTAAGATTGTTTAGAATTTTGGATAAATTAATTTATCATATGAGAAATAGTATAAGTTAAGAGATGAATTGAGGCTTGACGTTACATAATGGGGAGCAAATGTAATATATGTAATGTATTATTATGTATATAAAAAAGTGAACATATATATAAAATCTATATTATATATAAACGGGTTCGGGTAGCGGGTACCCATAGCTAATTTCTCAAACCCGACCCAAACCCGTCACGAGTATTAGTCTCCAAACTCATACCCGCCCCAAACCCATTTCATACTTACCCAAACCCGACTCAACATAATTTGGTAAGTGCGGGTACACTCAAAAACCCGACCCGTTGCCATCACTAGGTGGGATTCCAGTCCCACTCTCACCAGTCACCACACATTAAATTTGATGACGTACAAAATTCGTATTATTCGGTAATGTTGTGTAATATTTTAATGTTGGATTATATGGTGCCAATAATGTATCTAATTGTCATGTCTGATTTGTATCGAACTCATGTGATTGATTTATTATTCATTTTATAATAATATTTTAGTTGTATTAATCCAAAGCCGTTAATATGTTCTTATCTTTAAAGCCAGGCCCAGAACAAGCTACTTAGATGGTTGTTAAATTTTCTGATTCGCCTAAGCTTAATTACACAAATTTGTGTGTGAAAGCCATATTTAATTAACAAATTCTAAATGAATGTAATTTCTATATTTTTTTTAATTAAGTATGACATCATTTTTTAATTAATTGTATTGTTCATCCTTATGTAGGAATGTCATCATAGAAGATCTCAAAATGTATATTCCATTGTTCGAGTGATCAGTTAGTCCTACAGTTCATCACTTGAATAAAGGGATGATTATGTAATGAAGAAAGAAAATAATTAGCAACTTAAGATCCGAAAACTAGGAAAGAATTATTAGACAACGTAGTTTTAATTTCCAATTACTTCAATTTAACATTTTCACAAACTGATTTTAGTCACAGTTACTCCCTCTGAACCATTAAAGATGATCATTTTGCCATTTTAATTTGATCCATTAGAGATAATCATTTTCGTTTTAGTAAAAATTTAACACATAAAAGTAGGTGGGACATAACACTTTAAACTTTTTTCCAAAACTACCTATTTTCCGTGTCCAAAAAGTTGAGACATCTTTAACGGTTCGAAGAGAGTATTATCCAAGTTAATCGAATTAGATAATCCATAATACGTACTAATATCTAATCACGAATGTGTGTGAATCATAAATCATAATCCAAAGCTGATCAGGTGCTGCATTTCTACTGACTACGTCACGTCTAGTCACGTACAACCATCTACAGCAGCTAGCTACCGTTTCTTTTTAATCTCACAATCTAAATTAACTTTCTCTATTTACACTCGCTACTATTTTACCATATTTCGGCACAAAAAATATTACTATAGTACTTATTCGGTTATTCCGTCCATGATAACTATTATGCCATATTATAAAGGACAAATATCAAATTAAATCCTAAACTATGTACTTTGTACTAAAAATATCATGAACTTTCAATAATATCAATAAAAGACCTAAACTATTGACATTGTACCAAATATTTCCTTATTATCATTTTTTATTTATAAAAAGATGACTAGGATGCCACATGGCAAAAAATGACTAGTAAAGCAAAATTA
>JAYJMF010000021.1:4000550-4033201 GCA_036873715.1 Salvia sclarea | reverse complement strand
ATTTCCCAAACCCGACCCAAACCCGTCACGGGTATTAGTCTCCAAACCCATACCCGCCCCAAACCCATTTCATACTTACCCAAACCCGACCTAACAGGGTTTGGTAAGTGCGGGTACCCTCAAAAACCCAACCCGTTGTAATCCCTAGGTCGAACACAATGCATTCATTTGGTAAAAACAAATAATTTTAAACGAAAATATATAGTATAATCGTATATAGTAATTCTTATATAGTAGTAATTCTTTTAGTTCAAATGCTTCATATATATTACTAATTCTTTTAGCACATCTGCAAATGCTATATATATGTGCTAAATTGGGTTTGAAATGTTTTTTCGGTCAATACATGTAAGATCATAGTAAAATATTGTGTTAAATACGGGAATGACAACATTCGATATGTAACGGAAACTTGAATTATTTGATCAAAAGTTTCATCAACCTCAATAAAAAATGTTTCATCAACTTCTATAAACAAGCTCAAAAACTTGTAATACTGTGACGCACATAAAAGATAAGTATTTAAATTATATAGATTTATTAAGAATAGAGAAAGGAAAGGATATTGTGCATTCTTCTCGGTCATAGTCTTGCACAACGTATCGTGCATTTTCTCGGTTATATTTTATTATTATGCTATACTTAGACTATATATAGAACCAAACTCTATACAATTCATTACATATATCATTAATTTGTTATTTAAACAAATAATATTATAATTTGTAATTTAAAGCACCAGTAAAATCACAAATTAACATGTCATCAAAAATATATAATTATACTTCGAATCTCATACATATACTTTTGGTCACATACTCATATCTCAACGTTGAGTGTCTATATAAAAAGAGCATTACATGTATATATGTTAAATTTCGATATCGATAGGCATGGCGCCACCTCTATTAAGAGACTCATGAAGATATAGTTAAACACCAGGGAAATTGCGAATATGCTCATACCGTATGTAGAATCCAATTAAAACATACAGATCTCAATCCAATCAGATCGTCCGACACGAGGGTCTTTATACACAACAGGAAAGGAGACAAACATTTCCATCTATATAAAACACTTATAAAATCACAAGTAATTAACATGCCACTAGAAACATATAATAACTTCGAATCTCGATACACATATATACTTTTTGTCACATACTCATATCTCAACGTCGAGTGTTTATTATACAGTAAAACGTTACATGTCTATGTAAAATCTGGATATCAATTGACATGGCGCCATCTCCGTTAAGAGACTCATAAAGATATACTTATAAAACACCATCAAATTAAACTACGAACATGCTCATACCAGACATATACAAATACAATTTCGACCAGATCTCAACCCAATCAGATCGTCCGACACAAAGTCTTGATCCACAAGAAAAGGAAAACAAACATTGCATCTACATATATATATATATGTGATGACTTAATTAGCAAAGTAGCCTCGGATGACACCACCTCTATTAAGAGACTCATAGTTGGGTGCATAATCAACGGCAACCCAAACATTAAGCTTGGGCTCCCATCTATAAGCGCTATCTTCATCGAATCGCCAGTCGCATTTGTCGTAGTCGGCAGCGGTGCAGTCGTAGTCGTATTTGTAGGCGATGAAGGTGCCCATGTTGGTGGAGCAGTTGAACATGGTGGAGGAAGGGTACACGACGCGCTTCGTCACCTTGAACTCGTACTGCCCCCACGACGGCAGGTGGTTCACCGTGTAGTCGTCGTTGAACGAGAAGCACCGCACGCTCAGGTAGTTCGTGTGGTTGTTCGTAACCACCACCGTCTTCGCGTTGGGCTTCAGGCTCGCCTGGGCCACCGGGGCGAGGAGGGCGAGGAACGAGGCCGCCACCGCCACCGCCACGGGGTTCATCCTCGCTTTGCTCTTCCTTCTCTTCCCCCCTTCAATATTCGAAGCATTGGGAAAATATAAGATGCCGGTACAGGCATGGGATCCTCTATTCCACTTTTTTCGTGCGAATTTATTTTAAATTCTTCGAAATTTCTATAGTGGTTGATTATACATTAGAGTATATAGTTGATGAAATATTAGGATTTCTAATATTTGTATTTCAATTTTTTTTAATAACTATTATTGAGTTTGCTTCAACAAAATTATTCTATAATTGAGATATTGAATTTGATAATGAAATAAGGATGAGACATGAGGATCTGATCTCGTGGCGATGGAAGTAAAGTTGCGATCACAAAATACACATTATTGATAAAAAAATATCTGCTAATTAAATTAGCTTTTTGTACGTATACTGACCAGAATAAATTATTTTTTCTGTTGTGTTTTCGAGAAAACCTCTTTCGTAGTACAAAATGCAACTTGTGATATTCATTCATGATTGCAATATTTTGGTATTGGAAAGAATAGCAAATAAAACGACTTAACATGATGTTTTGCTGATGCTATTGGATCCAATAAACGTATAATGGTAAATCATCATCATTAATTTACCGGTTAATGTAAACATTATACGATGAGATCATCGATTCACGTCGATATGATATTTAAATATACCGGTTAATTTTAAGGATTATTACTAGAATATTCAAATATATGCATCTCAATAGATCAAATAAATGATTTTTCCCCCTGATAATATTTCTTCAATTTAAGGCAATATATATGTCGGAAAAATGCAAGAACATGGAAACAGAAAATAAATTACATACCTCCTTTTCTTCTCGAAATGGAAAGCACAAGAAAAATTCCTTGTGCAATGGGGCTTCGAGAATAGAGGGGAAGATGGAGATTCCGAAGAACAAAAAGAATAGGAGGAAAAAATACGTGGGATCTTTTTCCCCTTATTAGCTAATTATGATGCAATTCAAGGTTCTTAAATATCTCATATTTGAGTTCTTTTTTTTCAATATCTACTATATTTAGACTGACATACCAAATAATTCTAATTAAGTTTAATATTTTTCTGTGATGCATAATATTTATCCAATTGGTGGTTATAACATTTTAAGGTCAATTTGGGGAAGAAAATCCAAATCTTCGGATGAATGTGCGTAGGGGCAATCCAGAATTTGATTAAGGGATGGGGTGAAAAATGAATATTTTGGCACATAAATTTAGCAACTACAAAAATATATCGAGGTTCACAAAAGTGATGTCATTTGAGACTTTAGCAACTAAAATTCAATAAATAATTGACCTAACTCAACAAGTATAGAAACTTGAAATTCCATCACTAGCACATCATCCTTATAATGTCTTAACTTATAATTTAAATAAAATAATATCTTAATTAGTGAAAATTTTCAAGAAAAAATTTATTACAAGTTTGTAAATATCATTAATATTAAATAATTTGAAAGAATTTTTAGAATCCAAAATTACCGTGAGAAAGCAATTCAACATATAATAGCCTTGTTTTTCATTTTTCAATTTTTTGGTCTGGACTAATTTTGTTTTAGACTTAATATAATACATGAATAAAATAAAATAAAAAAATCGAGACTTGCCTTGGAGCATATGCATGGATCCGCCCATGAATGTGCGTCGTTTCAGTCGATTATATATGAATTATTAGTTGCAATTATGGCCAATTTGATCACAAATAAGTGATTTATTTGGTCTAGTCAAATGTGACAAATATCTATTACAAGGAGTTAACCGACGTGCCACCATCACTCACTATTTGTAACTATCACTAATTTAGCCTATGTCGCTATTCTTTTGTTTTTTCTTTGAAAATTTTATTTTTTTTATTATCGTATCTAATAAATTATAATCAATACCATCATTAAATTTGCAATTTACATAAAATATCCATTTATTTTGTTCATTCTTTTGGTGTTAAAGGATAAATAAAGAATAAATTGATTTTTGAAACTTATATATGTAACTTGAAAATTTGATTATCTTAACAATAATATATTTATGAGGTACTATCAAAGAAAAGATTGGCGTGAACTAAATGCTATACATTTGATAGCTGGTCATGAGCGGCATGTAGGTCATAAAAATATATATTTACTCATTTAGTGTTTTGACTAAACTTCACGCCTAACTCAAATAGGGAAAAAAAAAACAGAAAAAAAAAAAACAAAAAACAAAAAGCTTAACAAAGCAAAACGAAACTGTATTCAAATTTCATATCACTCTAATTATTTTTGGCCCAACTTGAACGAGCAAAAATGAAAAATTACAAACCAAAAGTTAAATTGGTCACACAATATCTAAAAGGATAAACCAAAGCAAATTCGCACAAAGTTTTGTTTCTTTATTTTAATTCCTACCTATTCAACAACAGTTATATTATAACTTATAAGCGAGTAATCCAAAACATGACAGGTAAATAAGTTCATAGCATAAAATTGAGAAAAGTTCACAACGTAGAAAACAAAGAATTTCAAAAAGTTCACAACATTGTAGGGCGTGACAGAGAAAAATTGATCAAAGATTAGTCAATTAAATTTAGATTATTAAAATGATCGATTTTCTCAATGATACAACTCCCTTCCAAGTTCGATGATTGCACTTGGTAATATGAAACAATGAAAACGAACAATCAATGCTCAAAGTAAATTTTGCCAGATTCAGGTGGTCTCATGTGAGGACAGATCCAACTCGAAGAAAGTGACAATTATTCTAAAGAAGCAAACATCTTTCAATGCTTTTGATCACTAGAAATGTCACTTTCTTTGAGTTGTAAAAAGGTTTTATAAATCATTAGTAATAGTTTAAATTGCTAATTAAAAAAAAAAAGCATTTTCATTTTTTTTTTTTGGAAAAATATCTTAAATGACAAAGTTCATATGACAATGTGCAAATTTGGTGTGCCGAAATTGCTAACAAAGAATTATCATACATATCTACTTATTACAAATTACATCAACATGAACATTAACATGAAATACACACCTCACGCTCCAACAGATTCCTTCGAATAATCATCATCAAATCCATGAATTTCCAAACTATCTTCACTCTTCACAACATGTCCAGCTTCTTCAGCTCCTCTCAAACTGCTCACATTCCCAAATATCACAATAATCATCCCCACGACACCCGTGCAGAACGATACTCCAAACGTTTTACCAATGTCTCCGGGTATGGCCGTCGCGAGGCCAAACCCGGCACATGCCCCGAGGGCCCGGGCCCATGAGAACCACACTGAGAACGCGCCCTCCCTCCCCCGAGGGGAGCAATCCAGCCACAACACCCTCCCGAACGCGTGCAACAACCCTGCAAGGAATGTTTAGGATGAGATTCATGTTTCAGGTCCCGTACTCCCCCCGTCCCATATAAGTGTGAGTTGATGGAAAAGTAACACGGATTTTAATAAAAAGAGTGATAAAGTGAATTTGAGTGGAGTAAGGGTCCCACTTTTTTTACAAATTTAGTGTATATTAGTTAGTGATTGTTGATTTTTTTATAAAGTAAGTTTCCAAAAAAAGAATGTGCATACTTATGTGGGATGGCTAAATAAGGAAAATTGTGCAGACTTATATGGGACCAGAACAAACCTGCAGAAGTCCCCTGCACGGCGGCAAAGAAGAAAAGATGGGAGTTGCTCCACGCGCTGCCCCGGTAGTAGAACCCGAACCCGGAGGTGAAAATCGACAGCAGAAACCCGAGGAGCTGCATTTTCTCGGCGTCGAGCTTCAAGAACTGCTGAAGAGGGTATGTCAGTGGGAGAGAAAACATAGGGAGCAAGAAATACAATAGCCATAGAAACAGAACACTCTGTTTCTCCACACAAATGTAGCCAATTGAATACAACAATCCACCCCCAAAAACACACATCCCAGTGAAGGAACCCAAGAAAACCCCCACCAGCCCCCTGGCCGCGTGGGGGTACTTAAAAATCGAGACCACACGTCCGATTTTGTTAACATGACGAGGGAAATTCGCAGCCGCTACTCTGCTGGTGCTGAAAATGTGGATCATTCCCGATCCCCATTTCAGCCCACTGAAGATGGAAATGATCCACAAAGCAGTGAAGTGATCTTCCCTATTGAGCATATGATAAGTGAAAGAAGAGATAATTGAAGCTCCCAAACAGCCTGCAGCTGTGGAGTGAAGAGACAGCCAGCTACCAAAAGATCGTCTATCGGGGAAGTGGCGCTTGGGGATCGGCTCGCCCGTGAAGCCGGTGATCATGAGGCCGAGGTGGCGGGCGTGGGAGGCGCCCACGACGGTGCTGGCTGCCACAATGGCGGCCACGTAGGGCGGGAAGATCCAGGACTTCTTGAGGAAGCCCGCGGGGAGGCAGAAGAGGGCGCCCACGCCTGTGGCGGCCGCGGCTATCAGCTGGTAGTGGTGGCCGTGGTCGAGGCGGATGGCCACGAGGCAGAGCAACGGGGTGGAGACGAGAAGGCCCGCGATCCAAGAGATCGAGGTCCACTCCAGAGGGGAGAAGCTCATGCCTCCTACTTTGATCGCCCTCTGCACCAATGCTGCATACCTGCACCAAATATATGAGACTTTTACTACAATGTGGACCGAACAAATTCACATCGACTCGATCTACTCTAATACCATATTAGAATGGAGACCATTTTTTTCGACGAATCATTGATTTTTCACTGATTTAACAATAGGTTCACTTGGAGAACACCGTAACAAGAATCATACCACTATGCATTTTTCTGAAAAAACTTACCGAACTTCTACATAAACAAAAAAGACTATTTTCTTATTTAATAATAGAAAGTTAACAATATTCATAAAATTTAAGTTATACTAGTTTAAATTAAAAATACTATAGTTTTCAGATTCTTATCTCTTTTTCTTCAATTTCAGCCCCTCTCATCATGTAACCTTTAAAAATTCAGTCTTCAAAGGCGTCGGTTCAGTAGGGGCTAAAGATAAATTTCAACAATTTTGACAAATTTGACCATAGAAAAAAAGTTAAAAAATAAAAATAAATGTTTGGTAGGGGTTTAAGCACCTCCGCCTCCTTTACTATATCCGTCAATGCCCCAGATGCGGAGCTAGTAAGGGTCAAGGGGGGGCTTAAGCCCCCACCAATCGGTTTTTCTATACTTATAAAATCGTTGTCTACCATCAAACTGAATCATATGGAAACTAACGATTCAAAATCTTGAATGCAAATTTATATCCCCCCATCAATTAATTCATTTTTCTGGCTCCGTCCCTGAATTCATCCCTTTAAAAGAGGCCCTATAAGTGAGAGAGGCTTATCCAAACTTATATAGCAACGCGTGAGACAGGCAAGGCCTCGACATTTTTGAAGATAAGAAAAAATGAACTTACATCTGCATTTGATTCTTGCTGCACTTCAAATCCTTGAAGCTCTCGAACCAGCCCTGGCTCGGCTCGGTGGGATCAGAGACGGTCTGGCTGATTATGAGCGGGAAAACGATGGGAATCAAGACAGCGTGGATGAAGTAAGAAGAGAGCTCATACAAATACCACAGAAGAATCTCCACATTAGTCGGCTTCTCCTCGTACGATTGGTATACCTGTCGAGCCCTCTGAATCTTCATGGCGACGCCCTGAACATCAGGCGTCGCCACGTGATGATGATCAGCCTTCTGCTTTGCAGGGCTGATCTCAGAGGCCATTGATTTTGCCTTTTTCTTGGTAGAGTTTGGTATAAATGCTAAGTGAATGTGTGTGGAAATGGTTGTGAGTTAGCCATGGCTGGCACAGCTGGTGGTTTGTCACAGAAACTATCGAGGGAGGGTGAAGAAAACTTTGATTTTTTTTATTTTTGTTTTTTTTTTTAGAAAAAGAGAAAGAATGTTGATTTTGTTATAGTTGAAGCATTATTCGGTTTGGTAACATTGTTTTGCGACGGTTGCCAACTATAATCACAACATTGGTCCAACTGTCAATGAGGGTACGATGTTTGGGACTCTCAACCGTTTTTGTGAAGGGGGATGTTTGGTTTTTTTCTTTGTTCCTGTCGTGTTTCAATTTCGTATTTTATGCGCCATAATGAGACGAAATGTAAAATTTGAATATTGCATATCTTTGACATAATAGCTCATTGTGATGTGCTTTGTAATCTCCATCAAGGGTTATAAAGGACAAAACTAGACAATTAAGGGACATGTAAACGTAGAGTGACCACAAGAATTTGTGACAATTAATATATACTAGTATATATTACTCTTTCAGTCCATCGTTTGCAGAATTTAGTGGAATGAATTTTCGTAGAGATCAAGTGAACGTTTTTCACGGATGGCCCAAAAAAAAAAACGAATTTCATGTACCAAATTAGTAGTTGCGCGCCTATGTACATTACCAAATTAGTAGTTGCGCGCCTATGTACATTAGCTACAAACCATTGTATTAAAAACCCTCATAATACAAATCTAAATCCTCCATCCTTCAATGTAAAAATATTATGGAGTATTATAATTGGTAAAATAAAATACGAGATGTAACATCATAATTTAAATGCATGTTCGTCTTCACAAAATCGAAGATTTGCCGATTTGGCATATATGTCTCCATGAAGCATTATCCACCAAATCTTTAACTTACTATTTGGATTATTTAACATGTTACTACTCATTCTTGATCAATGTTTAAGCAAAGTTTGTTGAGTAAGTGACAAAGAGCAACTCGAAAGAATAGATCATAATTATAGACCCATACCAACAAACTTTGGGTGAAAGAGTAAAAGAAATGAATTTTATGAATTTTTTTCAGTTACGTACTTGCAGTTGTATTATTAGCTCAAACTAACTATCACTGTTCTCAAATAGATGGATTGGAATTAGCATTATATCAAAGCAGGATTGTGTTTGCATATAAAAAAAATAACAGCCTTCATTGAAAAAGATAAAAACGCGCTCACACAAATTAATATGTATACATTCATAAAACGATCAACATTAGTAAATTTAAATGACTACTATCATTATCATTCAAAGATTAAACATAAATCAGTAATTGAACAGCAAACAAATAGAAAAAAAATAGGCAGAAAAGACAACTAAATTAGCAACCCAACATTTACATGGTGATGAGACTAAGGTTAGAATCCGAAAATATAATATTTAGTAAGTATTAGTAATAACAACATAGACCTACTCCTAACTTAGCATCTCCATAATTTCCTAACCGTTGCTATTCAATTTCTACACAATTTGATTGAGCGCGTGAAAAAAAAACGCAGCAGTTGATGCAGCAAAAGCAAAAGAAGACGACGCGCTTACACGGTTTCAAGCAGAGCCGTTAAAGCATCTAACGTCGTCTGCAGCTCAACCTTCGTGCCGTTATGTTTGAGCAGCAGCAACAAGATGAACACATGAGGTCCCTCAGCTTTTGTCGCCTCGGACTTCAGCCAGCTCGACATCTTCGATTGAGTGGAAAATCGGGTGCAAGTACGCGTCCATCAATTGCGACTTGAACTCACCATCTGATTCGGTAGCACCGTCTTCTAGATCCAAGGTCTTGGCTTCCTAAAGAGGTCAAATCAAGACATAAATAATGACACTTTGTCCTAATTAAAACCTAATCATCATTAATAAACCCTAACTAGGGATTGCTGAGTCCTAATTGGTGTGGATGCACCGTGCATCCAGATGTACACAAGTTGAAATCTGCCTATCCTTACTTTATATTTAAAATTGCAAAGATTGTTGCAAAATGAGATATTTTATTGCAATATTGTTACCTCGAGAGGGTCGTTTCGGAATGCTGGTTCGAAGCGATGCTTGCAATACTTATGAAAGCTCAGAGTCAGAATAGGCAAAACTACGAGCAACGGAGTGGAGTTTGCCGCCTTTTTTGTGCTCAGCAGCCCCATGAGAAGTAGTTGGGATACTACCAAGCTAGCGATGATTCGGCCATGAACGTCCGGCCAAAACGCAGCAGCGCTCTCGTATTTCTGGTTGTACACATTGATGACCTGTGTAATAATGGTGTAGAGCATAACTTAGAATGAATTTCACCGCAAAACTTTGAGAACGACGATGAACTTGATTCCCTCGTACCTGATGGCGATAGACGAAGTGGGCGAAGGCGAAAAAGATGAGAATGAAAGGAAGAAGGATCGGAGTAATGGCCATGTACACTATGCCAAGAAGAAAGTACAGCTGAAGGCTTGGTAAAGTCTCGGGAAAGTCGATACCCTTCGGCCGCATCGCCTTCTCCAAGTCCCGTTCGGTTTTTACGAGGAACATGCGCTTTAGATGGAAAAATGCTAACGGCTTCAGCCGGAGGATTTCTCCGGCTATTCCGGCCCAGCCATCGATCATTATATACGTGATAAAGAAACTAGCTTTCATCGGTATTGATACACCAATATTCCTAGGGATCCTGCAACCAAAAAGCTTCGTTCAGAACTCAAATCAAACAGCTGAACGAGACGATGATAGATATAGCTAGGGAACATTACTCATTAGCTGATTGGTTAAGAAAAGCGTTGAGTTGCTGGAACGCTGTTCCCGTCGCTATGCTTCCCAAGAAGACATTGACTAACATGAAGTAGTAGTACTTTGCAGCAGTTTTTCGTTCCAACACAGAATATGCAACGTAGCCCTCGAGTTTCGACATTACCATTAAAACGTTAGGAAGAATCAACAAGAAGATCTTGAGAGCTAGACCGGGAACGAAACCCTGCAGAAATGACTTCACCACCTTCCTGCAGAATTAGCAGAACATGTCAACAGCTTTAATCTATAAATAACAGAATCCGAAAATATATTTCCCAGCTCGTCTCTTGAACCACATATAGTCTATAACTGAATCCTAATTGACGACACACACAAAACAATTATACTATATTCGATTGGAGGCCTCCATGAAAAGAAATTCGGCCTTTTTTATATCAACAAGTCGAAACCTTTCAACCTAAACTGCAGAGAGCAGTCAACGATAACTACAATATGTTCATCGACATTCTCTTACCTGTTAAGGAGTGGCCTCAGAAATGGAGCCGCCCTCCCCAGTCCATCCAGATTCGCCAATGATTGGACAAAAGCAACGGGTATCATGTAAAAGAAGACTAACACAAACATAGCGATTGATATGATGAGTTTACGAATGCTTAGGGAAACAAACGGTATCCCTAGATTCTTCCAATAGATATCACGGGGTTCGGGGGCCCAATATGTCAACCAAAGTGTAGGATTTTTGCTCTGTTGGGATTGTGCACATACAGCTGCTCCCCATCTTGTTTTGAACGATACAAATGCAGCTCGAGCGATGGATTTAGGGTCCTTCATAACTGTCTCACGTTCCACTATCAACTGGCAAAGGAAATAAGTACTTATATCCAGCAAGATACTGCATGAAAAACGATATGAATGCGAAGCTAATTGGCACACTTACTTTCTCATCAAGCTCCTTAATTTGTTGTTCATAGTAGTCAATCGAATCAACCTTTTCACCCCAAAGTCCAAGAAATCCTTTCTGAGTGACAAAAAACATTATAACATATTGGAAATGTCCCATCTTTACATAGTTTTCTCAAAATATATCGCTCGAAGAATTTTAACCGTGAAGGCGGTATACCTTTCTAGTAGGCCTCTTTCCTGGACTTCTCTCAAACTTCAGGTGGTTGTAATCGAGCCAATTTTGAAGCTTACTTCTCTTCTTAGCAAGTTTCTCAAACTTTTTAGCTTTATATACACCCTGGACGGTAATGAAAATAGGCCGAACAACCCAAAGAATGTTTATAGATCACGAAAAATAACATTGATATAGAATGACTGCAAGAACAAGGTTTAATTGTATGATAAAACTAATTTTATGGTGAATATGAGTGAGGGGCAATCTGTTACCTGGTGACACAGATAGTGTTCCGGATGGTTCCTCTGAAAGAAGTTGTCAACGGTCTCTGATATCGAGCGTTCAGGGACACGAGGAACATTCCGCACCAGAACCTAATCAAGAGTGATCACAACTTCACATTGCAATAAAGACGGAATTGAGAAACTGCAGTTCAAATTACGACAAAGACTTACAAACTGGGCTCTGCTATCATATTTTGGTACAGAGTCTAAACACAGCCTTAAATCAAATATCCGTCTCATTGTGATAAGCATATAATTCTCAGTGTCAAGACTGAAAAATTCTGTAGACTACATAGCTGGTTTTTAGCCAATAGTCATCAACTTATTATAGGACCGCAAGAGACCAAGTTACACGAGCCATGTCCGCCAAAACCCCATGTTATGTGATCACCAATTCACCATGGCAATGTGTTTTGGATTATATGTGAGACTTTTTATAAGTGTGGAGAAACTTTCTAGCAAATTGGTTAATCATATTTCGAGTGCCAATCAATTTAATAAGCATGTTTTGAGGCTATGTAGACGTGACGAAATGTTGAAGACATTAAAGTTAATGTCTAAGCATGAATGTAGGTCATATGAGTACGGGAAATAAGCATGATTATACTCAATAACAAAAGACATTAAAGTTAATGTCTACGCATGATTGTGTGTGTGTTGGCCTAGTGGTAGAGGGGTAATGCCCGAGGCCAAAGGTCTCGGGTTCGAGTCCCCGTGACGCGGCCATTTAAATTTCTGCATCAATAGATCAACAAAGTTGGTCTTAGCAAAAAAAAAAAAACAGACATTAAAGTTAAAAAAAACTAACCGTGAATTGAGCAGGGTGCCTTCCGCATGAAGCCAAAAACTTCAGTCTCATCGATTGAACTATATCGTATTCCTTAAACAGCATGTAACAAGCCCAAAACGTAAACAAGTATTCCAGGCCTATGTGGACGAAAAACCTGAAAAGATAAAGAAAATAAGGATATGACACAGAAGATAAAGAAAAATGCACTATCAACGTCAGAGGTTTCAGCTCCAAGATTTCAAATTGGTGAAAATGTATCTTATAATCTATAACAACTAATAATGCTTGAAACTGAAAAGAAAGTTGAATTTCATGTCACAACTCCATCTTGTTGCTCAATATAGTCGAGAAGACATCTTGCAAGCAAACAAAGAAATTGCCACATAAAGATCACCAATTTCCAAACTACTCACAGCATGAATTTCACTATTTCGGAGCAATAAAAAATGCTCCCATCTACCGTAATTAATTTCCAGACGAATTTCACAAATAAAACACAGGAATCCAGTTCAGATATCTAAGAATAATTTCAGCATGCATCCAATAAGACACTCATTTTATTTGATAAACTCAATGCAATGTGAAAGATGACGATATACCCCCTAATACCAGCTCATTTTAAAGTGATGGACAAATGTAATGGAAATGCTTCCATACAATCTCTTGTGCAGAATAAGAAGCGTTCACTTACTTATTAGACTTGGGATGAATATTAGATATAGAGAGCTTGTCGATGTTGTTTACAACCAAATCACGCTCCAGAAAAAATAAAGTGCCACCAGATGCATTCACTGGTAGCAGAACTATCATTGCAACAAGAGCTACCGGTCCAAATATTTTCAACCTGGCAGTGGTAAAAACCAATCAAGTTAAAGAATAAGTTAGATGCATTTTTGTTACAAATTAAGATAACATGAGATTCTAGAGCAATCATAAGTAACTGTCTTGCCACTAAATGAGGACTGAGGAGATTCATTGTATACAGAGGCTAATAAAAAATGAAATTCAGATGGAGGAATCAAACACCGTTGATTCTGCTGAGCCATAAACAAAAATATTATTCCATGAAAATCTTTTCATATGGACCATAAGTGCTCGAGAGTACACGGGCAACAAAATAGATGACAATTTTTCAAGATTGTTTTCCATTGTTTGCAACAGAATCCCGCACGGTAAAGCTTCAAGACAACAAGTAGGGAGAATAGTTCAAGATTGAAACCTGTAATTCACTGAATTGGATACCACAAATACTCAACCCTTACCAAGTCTCGTAAAAATCATCCATGGAGTTGCTCCAATAACAATTTTGAAGACATTTAGAAGACAAACGGGTGCATGTTTTACTCAAACTTCATGTCCTAAATCAATAGCCTATAATGATTACCCTAAGAGAACGAATAACTAACCCAGCAAGGGTTAGTTTCTCCTTATTTTGCATTTTAGAGAGACCACATCATTCCCAGATAATAACCAGCATTTGGATTATAGTCCACCCAAAAAGTAACTTCCCTCCAAAATTAACTATTTTCCTAGTTTTCCTTTACTTTCAATTTGGTCGCTCAACAAACTAAAAGGTTTACTTCATCTAGCTATGCTTATGCATTAATATATCATTATTAGTCCAAAACTAAAGCCCTTAACAGATTTTTTAGTTAAACTAGTTAAATATGTATAGACATTACGTTTTCTACATGTTAACCCAAAATAGAACTCTCCCCAGAAAACATTTCGAAACGCAACAAAAACCACAAAACCAATAAACTCCATAAACATGACCAAACGCAACAAAAACCAGTAACAACCACCCAATAACAAAGAACACTTTTCTTCAACAACAAAAAATGGAATCTTGAAAGTACCCAAGTGTGTAAATCCTCAAGAAAACAGCAGAATCAAGGCCGGCATGGTCGATAATCTGAGGCTCAGTCATCTTCAAAGCCTGAGGCATCCAGTTGAGGAAGGTTAAGTAAGTCCTGAAATTGAGATTGACAAATCTGCCGACGAAGCCACTGCGGCTGCTGGGGCTGCTCCGCTGCCCTTCCATGTACCATTTCGTAAAGTAGACTCTGTCATTCAGCGGCTGAATCCTCAGCAGAGCAAATGCAAGCAAGAAAGCAAATGCGCTCAGAATGTTTATCAGCGCTGACATCCCAATATCACCAAGCGTCGCCATTTCTCTTCTATTAACTCACCCTTCAGCTCAAACAACTTCAACAACCTAAATTTTTTAGAGAAAGGGGAGAGAGAGAGAGAGAGAGAGAGAGAGAGAGAGAGAGAGGTGTAGGAGAAAGTTTTGGAGAAAGAAAAGAATAACTTTTTGGATTTCTTGGAAAAAAGATGGTTGATGGGATCCGCGTGATGTCTATGTGAAATTATATGTTTTGTGTGTGAATATGGGAAAACCCTTATTCCGAGATTTCTTCTGGAATTGGAAATGGCAGAGAGAGGGAAAGAGTAAAGAGAAAAGGTGGTGGTTTTGTGTTTATTTTTTTAAATTTCTTTTACTGTTTGTTTTAGTTAATCGAGGTGCTGTGTTGTTGCTGTGGAATAAAGCTGCAGAGAAATTCGTGCTTTTGTTGACTATTTTTTGACTTGGGGTTTTCTTCTCCGGCGGCGGCGCGCCGCCGTTGAAAGGCGGTGGGAAATCGAGGAGAAAGTTGCTCGTTTGTAGCCGTGATTTTGGCTCTCGCACCAAATATTTTATATTTTGCCTTTTTGGAGTAGAATATTTCTCGTTTTAATGCGGTGTGATGAGACATCCTCTGTAATAAATTAACTTGGAATTTAAGAAAAAATAAATAAATATTGGACTTCTTTTACTTCTTCTGATTTTGAAAATATGTGGGTATATTTTTGTTTTTATGAAGAGTTAATGATTGGAAGAATTGCAATTTAGACTTGTTTGTAATCTCGGCATGATTTCTAAATCTCTATAATCAATTAATCATAATATTATCTCTCGATTTAAAGCAATTTATATTTTAGACATTGTAAATGGAAAATAATGGTATCCACGTCATATCCCTATTGTTGGGAAAAAAAATAAGATGGGGTGTTGCAATTGATTAGGTTTAGAAATTGTAATGTTGTAATATAAAAAAAAAAGAAATTGTAATGAAATTCTCTTATAAAAAAGGAAGAAACTGTAATGAAATTATAAATAAGCCAACGACTCTTTTATGATAGTACTAAGAGCTAGTTAGAAAATTAAAGCAATTTTTATAACGAATCATTCGTTTATAGGAGATTAAATTTGATTTAAGTACATTGTCGATTTTGCTTATTTCCACCAACTATTTGAGGATTTTATTTCTTGAGTAACAAAACTTCATAGTACTATTTTATAAGAAAATGGATTGCATTAATTTATAAGCCATGATCCTATTAACTGAAATAAATTTTACTAATGTCAATAAGTAAAATGCAATTCATATCCTACATAAATTCTTATGAAGCTAGACATTACTTTCTCATTTTAATATTTTTATATTTATATTTGAATAATATATTTATAAAAATCAAGGTAATATACTTCGACACTAATACTCATTCGTATTCAATTTATGAGCTAAAACACAAATACACAACATAAAGTAAAAATTAGTAATTTCTCGGGACTATGTGTTTGTCAAGGGTTTTAATAAAGATAAATTATCTGATTTTCATGTAACGAAAATATTTACATCGTAGATGAGTAGATTACACATGTAATGAAGCTCATGCAAATCACCCTAATTTGCGGATTGTAATATATATACTAATATTTAACTCAAGCTCGTGTATATTTTATTCAAAAACGTCTTAAATGTTAAATCGAGAATGCTACATCAAATTATAGCGTGTCAAATTAATTTCTTGTAATATGACAAACAAATACAGTAAAACCTCTATATAGTCGAGAAGCAGAGAGGTAAAGGAATGCAACCGTTCCGAATGTTAGGGACTCGATGCATCCACCACAGAGGTTTGTCAAAATCTATTTGAGCGATTCTTTCATTTTATTTTAATTTTTCATTTTATTTGTTTGTTTAATTCTTTTTTCTTTATTTGATTTTATTTGTTTATTTTCACTTTTTGTTTTGGTAATTATATAAATCATTTGCTTATAAAGGATAATTTAATTTTTGTGTTACAAATGTCTTACTTTCATTTTGCAATGATCTCAATAAAAAATATGTGCAATAATATATGAAGTCTCGTTTGTATTTTAGATATGCCTCGTTTTCATTTGGTGCATTGTCTCATTGTCATCTTGTAATTGTCTCAATCAATTGTTATTAACAAATAGACTCATTCAACATGTCTCATTTCCATTCTGTATATTGTCTCATTTACATATATGAAGTCCTATTCGCATTTTAAAAGTCTCATTTTGTATTTGCTAGACGTCTTACTTATATTTTGGGATTGTCTCATTTTTATCTATTAAGTGTTTCAATTACGAATAAAACTAATTATACATGAATGATTTTCAATTTTTATTTATTAATATGAGCAATTATATACGAATGATTGTTCAATTCACATCGTAAAAAAAGTCTCATTTATATATAATAATTATCTCATTTGCATTTGTTAATTGTCTCATTACAGATCAAAAGAACCATACATGAATGATTCACATTCACTTATATCAGCAGCTAAGACAAATGGTTTCATTTACATATAGCAAATGTTTCATTTACATTTAATAATTGTCTCATTTACAATATGAGTATTGTATATATGAAATATTGTTTATATATGAGAAAAATGTCTCATTTGTATATAGTTTTGTCTCATTTAGAAATTTAAGTGATTAAAATATGAAGTCATATTTGCATATAAGATATCTCTCATTTTCATCTAGTAATTGTATCGATTACAATTAAAACCAATGATACATGAACGAATGAATTAGTTTTATCAATTGCTTATACAAAATAGTCTCATTTACGTCTCACATATATCTCATAAATATTTGGTAATTGTCTCATTTACAAATGTGAACAATTATATATGAAGTCACAGTTGTATTCATTAATTGTCTCGTTGTACTTATTAATTGTCTCATTTGCATTTTTTGTTGATTCATTACAAATAAAACTGATTATACACAAGGATTGACATTGACGCTTATCAGTTGCTTAACATAAATTATCTCATTTACATATTACAAAATCTCATTAAAAAATGAGATTTTGTAAATTAAATCTCATTTGCATATGAGAAATGCTACATTTATATTTAATAATTGTCTCTTTTAAGAATTTAAATAATTTAAATAAAAAGTCTCATTTGTGTCTGAGGTATGTCTTATTTATATCTGACTATTGTCTTAATTCTATCCAATAATTGTCTCAATTATTAAACGATCACTTGTAAATATTCTCAACGAGGTCATATGTGCTCAACGAACAAATAAGTGCCCACCATTGATTTCCCACCTCCATTAACAAATTGAGAATCACCAACAAACACATTAAAAAAAATTAGTAATTAAATGTGCTAAGAGGCAAAACATCTAAATCACGGTGCTCAATGAGTTGGATTATTACATGTGATTAGGAATCCAACCTCTACTACGATCTGATCTGTAGGCTAAAAAAATGGGACAAGAAGAATGAGAATGAGACGGATGGAGTAATAAAACAAGACTTTCACAATTCATCATCTCACTCAACTGATGCAACACAATGGCGAGAAGAAGAGGAAAAAAGGGGGTGGGGGGAGGGAAGAATTTTTTAAAAAATGGATAATATTCAGATTTCTGAGAGAAATTAAACTAATTTAAGCCATTTTGTAATTAGAGGTTTGCAGTTTCCAACGGCAGCGCTGCTTTGGTGGTAAAGATGTCTGATTTTGAAAGCTAGGATGGTCTGAAAGAGACCGGTGGCGTCGTTGCTGCCGGGAAAATCCGCATGTTTCAACATCTGCTGCGTCACTTCGCCGTAGAATTTGGTGGATATGTTGCTCAGATGGCTCTCCACGTAGATCAGCTCTTCCAGCCTCTCCAATTGCCCATCCATTTCAAAGCCAAGGGCATTTTAGACTTTCTCATTTTTCTTTACCAAGAAAACAATGGGGCAAAAACCATTTTTGAACTTTACCTAAATTTTCATTTTGCACAACAACTAGAAAGCCTGTATGTATATTACCCAACTTTTAGTTTTATCTGATTTTGCTCACATCTTTCGCTTCCGGCCAAAACATGGCTTACGTGTCGTTGTTTTTAGTACCCCTACACTCAAACGACATCACAATGAATATTTTTAATATCCTTCTTTCAAATGACGTCACATGTCAGCCATAATTTTGGGCGAAAGTAAAAGTCATAAATAAAATCAGATTAAATTAAAAACTAAATAATATATATGCAAATTTTGAGTTTATATTTTGAGAGTTTGAGTAAAGTTCAATAATTTACAATTTATTTGTGTATTTTTTCATGTGTTGCTATTAAGTTGTATGAGTGGCCCAAGCCCACCGCCATTTTAGAACTAGGCTGGATGGGCCCAATCCAAAATTCAACGGACTAAACTAGCTGGAGATTTAAATCATGGGTCATAAGACTCATAACACATAAGAGAAGATAGGTCTCCTTTTTTCACTAGTAGATTAGAAAAACAAATTTAAGGATATTTTAGATTAATCATAGCTAGCAAAAGTGGCATGGCAATTGTGGCTACTTTTCCTATTTCCCAATTCCCCTACCGTGAATGTATTATAGTCTATAGACAAGGCTATTGAGAAATATATTGCCACTAATTGTGAATGTGACCATTTATAACTTAAGATAGCCATAGTATAGAAAGCCTCGAGAATCAAGAAGGTAAAAGACACTTTTAACCATCAAAAGTGGCTAGCTAGTTTTGGTTGTTTGCTTTAGCAAGAACGAATTCAGCCACGGTTATTGTGAAATGTGTTGCTAATGAGAGAGTTGTGAAATATATATAGGCATAAAGAATACCTCATGGTCATAGTAGGTATCGGGGCCATAGGCAACTTAATGCCCGGGTACGCGCGCAGGTCAGCTTCCTTCCGCAAGGTATCCACGAGATGGTGGAGCCCTCGTCGAAGAGGTACACCAGATTAAAATTCTCTACGCCTTCCTTCATCATCAATCTCACCCTCAATACCTTCCCCTCCTCCTCGTCTTCAACGAGTTGAGTCGGTAACACCTCGATCACTGCATCCGCATATTGCTTTTGGGGATCTGCGCCTCCAAAAGGGACAAACTTAATTATAGTTTGTTGCACTTTGATTTCATTATGATCTAATTAATACTAGTATTTTAATTTCGTTTCATATTGTAGCATTAGCGGTCAAATCAGAGTGGCGCAGCGGAAGCGTGGTGGGCCAATAACCCATAGGTCCCAGGATCGAAACCTGGCTCTGATATTGAGTAGCTTCCAACTTTTTTCCTTTTATGTTCCTTTGTAAAATCCTTATCTTTTTTTTTTAATCGTAATCTAGCATTAGATCTTAATATAAGGCCACGTGTGTAGAGTTGTTCGAAGGCCGATTCAAAGGATGAAAGGTTGTCCCGGGCTTTTTGGGCACCTCTAGGCACGTACATAAATACGGAGGTTTCAGTATGAATTTATGATTGTGGCATGTGTAGATGATACGAGAATAAAAATGAAACAGTGACCAAAAGGGTAGCTAACCAATGTAAGCATCGAAGTCTGGTTTCCGGGCTTGGATGCTGGCTTTGATACTCTCAAGGCTGTGTCCTCTTTCAGTCACGTCCCTCTTGAATTCATTTGAAATATGATCATGATTAGACTAAGGTACTACATGTATAGTAATATTGGTAGATAATTTAATAAATAGGAGAAGTGAAGTACCTGAATTTTCCAAGCGAATTTAACTTCATTGCTGATGTCCACGTAAATACTAAAGTCCAGGAGATCTCTAACTCGTGAATCGTACCTAAATTCATATATAATGAATTCGTGGTAATTCATTTATATTAAAGGGCACTATATTTATATTCAATCAAACCCATGGTTTAGCACGTTAGACCCATACGTATGGACTGTAGTCATCCTATCCTATGTATCTGAGATTTTGTTAAAAAAAAAAATCAACTAACTCTATGTTCACGGAAAAGGAAAATTAATATATAAATTTAATTTCATCAAAGATTGCTTTAGCAATTTGTAATATATAATTGATATGTATTACTAGGTAAATTTAATATATGGAGGAATAAATTTTTTAGTCTTCTGTTTGTGTGTGTGTGTGTGCAACAAAGTTATAATGTTCGACCAACAATTGAAACTTTGTCACTGAAGGTACTATTTAGGCTTAATTAATAGCCCATCCGATTTCTTGAGATTTTTTTTATGAATATTTTAGTCAATTAATCTAATTGAATGATTAAAATTGTGACTAATTTGCATAGATTTCAACGTGCGAGTTCGTTTTTCTTTAATTATTGGACGCATGAATCAATTAGTATCGTAGTAATTGTAGTAAACACTCTTTCTTTGGGCGAAAAGTAGAAAGATAAAACCGACAAAGTTCACTTAATTATTTTTTTAGAATAAGTTCACTTAATTGAAAGAATACAACTAAACTAAGTTTTTTTAAAAAGTCCCAAAAACTCAGCCTTTGAAATAAAAGCTCACTCTCCATGCAAGAACAAGACGAGGCAAAGTGATAGTAAAGGAGTGCATGGCGCGTTACGTGTCGGTTGTTTCAGCAAAAAGACATGGCTTTCACACTCTTGATTCCTCAAACAAAAAAAAGAACAACTATGTAACAGGAAAAGTCTATCAACGTATATGTCTACTATTCCAAACTCATAGATTTTACAACACGTGACAGCAGGTGTGAAGTTAGGAATTTACAAATAAACGGACGGAATTATATTTTTGTATTTTAAAACAAGTTTAGATGGGCGATACTATATTCTTACATATAAAAATTGAGAAAAATAAAACTACAATATAAGTATAATAACATTAAAAAGAAATTGCCCGGACAGTCGGACCACTAACTTCTATAGAAGTGGAAAGAATTGTGCTAAATGAAGGTAGTAGAACACTCCATGCACCAAAAATTATGCATCCCATTTTTCATCTTCTATTCCAATTACTAAATTGTTATTATAATTAATTAATCTCACGGCTATCCATGACTTTTCGATTCAAGAAGATGTGATTTTGGAATTTTGGAATAGAGGATCTCGTGTGCATTATAAAACACGGTAAATGAACTTACATTGGATGTAGTCCTTCAATAACAAGAATCTTGGGAGGTATGATGAGCTCAGGAGGATCCAACAAGCCAGAAACATGATTATAAATGGGTTTCTCAACAGCAATTCCTTGCTTGAGAGCCTTAACTTGTTCATACATTAGGTCGAAATCGTTAGCTCTTGGATGAAGTGCAGTCACTCCAATTTCCTTTCTTCCGTTTCTGTCGAGGGCGTGGTAGTCGTCTAAGCAGATGACGGTGGTGGTGTCGCTGATGAGGGTGTTGGTGTCCGGGTTGCCGCCCTTGGGAGGCTCGGCCACCCCGCCTGTTGGGAAAAACACACGCGCAATCACGAAAATAAAAGAAACGGAAGAAAAAGAACACAAGAATTGTTTACCCAGTTCGTCTTGCGACTACGTCTGGGGACGATGCCAAGCCAGGGATTTTCACTATGATTTTAGGATGCAGAATACAATGAGAGAGCACCTCTATTTATAGGCAAACTATGGACCCCTAAAAGGCCTAAGCCCATGAAAGATTACTTTGGCCCCAAGCCAATTCCAATTAAATAATAATTACTTGATCACCAAGTTAGGCTTCATAATTAACGATAATAATATTTTTTTTTTTTTTAAAAATAATATTTTTGGAAAACCATAAATTTTTTGCCCATAATATTTTGCAGCCGGTCTCTAGAATCCTCGCAAACACTAAACATTGTTATTTAAATTGAGAACAAAGTGTTAGCTGTTATTTAAAAAATGTTACGTTTTTATTTTTTCTTAATTTTCTTTTTGATAATTTAATGCATAAATTTTAAAGGCCGCGTCACAGCTTCTACTATTAGGCCAACACATACGTTTAATTTTAAGAATGGTAACCTCTACCTACTTAAAGCAGATCCCACAGACCTGGATCCTAGCAGACCCGCCCGGACCCATCCCACGCGGCCACGCCCATAGTCCGACGGAGCCCAATGGAGTGTTTGTCAATATTATATGTTTAACATTCTCAAGTAGTAAAAAGATTTATTTGATGGTTCATCAATATATTTTTGAGAAGGATGTGATATCGATCAATGTTGGGACAAAGAAAAAACAAGGACATCAAACACCGTGTAAACTCAATGAAAACGAAGGATGTTAATTAGGGTGAGTATTATTTCAAACTCCAACTAAATTATTTTGGCACTACCAATACTAAATTATTATTTCTTTAATTACTAAACTATTAATTTGATATCGATTTGCATCACCTGTCTATTTTTTTTTTACTCTAAGAATCAATATGTGACTTGGCCTATTGTCACTGTTTATGTAACAATCTTCTTTTAAAAACTATATGACACAAACAACGTCGTTTGTGGTTCACAAATATGAAATAAATCACGTCATTTGTTGCCTTATGAAATGAACAGAAGATGCAATTAATATAATCTATAGTTTAAGATTTAAAATAATATTCCCGTGTATAATTGATAGTTTATGAATTCAACATTAAGTCGGTCTAACCTATAATGTTGAGATAGATATCTTTTTATAAATTACTAAAAGTCGGTCTAAGCATAATGTTAAGTTAACGTTTATTTTATATACACAAAACAATATTATACAGTAACTACTAAAAGTGTAAAAATATAATAGGTATCTTTTTATAAATTTATAATAATAATAATAATAGTGATAATAAATTAATTAATTATTCACTTATGTATTTTAAAAAATTTGCAAAAGAAGAATATTATTGAATAAAGTATAAGTAAATTGATAAAAGAACTAGTTGGTTATTATTGTTTATGCTTAAGAAAAAGGATGGTAATAAAAAAAGAGGAATATGGGTAAATAACACATTCGACTTTTTACGTTTGTATCCTAACGTAAACATAATAACAAATCAGACCCCCTAACCGTTGCAATATTTTAGCATCTGTGTCCTGATGACCAGAGTCGGGCCTATTTTGCCTATGTGGCATATAATTCAGGTCGACTTTATCTAAGTGGCATTTACGAAATAAAAAGAAAATAGAAAAAATTACATGCAGACTAAATGTACGACGCCGTTTTTTCTTTCTTATTCTTCAAATCAGATTAAAAATCGACCACACGGAAAAAATCGATCTTTCTCTTAAATTTGACTTGCATCCTCATCTATTTCGGAAATTTTGCCACACAATCCGCCCTGGAATCGAACACCCTCATCCTCCACAGCTCCACCTCCTTCCTCCCCTAACCGCAGGTGGGACCCCTCTCCTTCTTCCTTTCACAACTTCTTTGCCCCTTCACCCTACCCCAGCTCGTCCCGCCGTCGCTGAAAGCCCTCGCACATGGACGTGCAGCTCGCCCCTGCTGTTACTTGACAGCTCCGCGCATTGAATTAAAAAAGAAAAGTTGGGGGTGGTGAGGGGTTGTTGATACATGGTAAGAATTGTAAGTTTTTATTGATATACACATAGTTCAAATTGTTTTTACTTTTTTTTCTTAATTTAATTGATTCCATATTTCTAATTTACATTTTTTTTAATTTTTATTGTCATGTGTGCATTTATGTGGCATTTTGGATATGCCATTTACACAAATTAGTTAGATTTGAGGATGACGTGTTTTCCGGTGTGTCACATGTGCATAACGGGCCCGATTCAGGCGATCAGGACATTAATATGAACCAATTTAAAACGTTAGGGTCTGATTTATTATTATATTTACGATAGGACACGGATGTAAAAAGTGGAATATGTTGGAGTGCTAAGTGTTATTTACGCATAATTATATTAAGTATTTAACTAACTTTATTTGTCATGGAACATAATTAATATATGGGCAAATTTGCTGTAAAATCATAAACTATAGATTAATTTTGATTTTTCCATAACTATAAACTTGGTGTCTAAATTTATAATCTTTTAACATTTCCTTAACTTTCCTCAAACTTAAATTCCAGGCAAATTTGAAACTAATGTAACATCCAATTTATTTGACGTAGCACTATTTTACAGCGTCCAAAATGGCTTAGTCGGGAAAATTGACTATAAAACTATACACTATAGATGAATTCCAGTTTTTCCCATAAACAATAAAAAAAAATGGCTACAAGTTTCAGCCTCAGTGACATCAGTTTCAATTTGGTTGGAATTTATATTTTGGGGAAATTTTGGAAATTTTAAACGAATAAAAAATTTAGCCAGTGATTCTATTATTTTTGGGGAAAATCTGAATTTACCTATAATTTATGATTTTACACCAATTTGCCTTAATATATTACTCCCTCCATCCCATTCTTCTTTTGTTCCCTTTTTTTGGGCACGGAGATTGAGAAAGTAGAATTGATGAGTGTGAGATGTTGTGATACACATGAGATCCACGTACTTTTTGTGTGTAACTGTTTGTCAAAAAATGAAATGAGACAAGAAGAATGAGACGGAGGGAGTGTATTACTGTCAATAAAAACATCTATTTTCAAAAGAATATAATCAATATTTTAAATAAAAATTCAAATTTAGGAATTCTATTTGGGCTTGATTGAGTTTGTGAAGTTTAAAATATTCGGTGAACAAAGTGCGAGGCTCTACTCGAAAATAAACGAATCAAGCTTGACCACGGCAGTATTCGGCTACCAATATCCGTCCACAACGAAGAGGACAAAAATATATTAGAAAAAAGTTATTTAGTCAGTTAATTTAGTTGAGAAGTGAAAATAGGGGGAAAAAAAAGAGGATGGTTGAGTCGGAGAATGTAGTCGGGTTGGGTGGGCGTCGAAAACGGACCCCTCCAAGTGATGTCAGTAGAATAGAATAGAATAGAATCCTCATCAACAAAAAGCGATGAAGAAAGTGGGATGAGAGAGAAAAGTAGAGAGAGAGTAATTGTCGTAATCAAAAGACCAAGACAATAAAGCTGACACAGCCACCACTCCGCCACCCCTTTCGCCACCACCAGAGGCAGCCGCCGGCCGCCATCTCTGCAACTCCGCTGCAGGGTGGTCCACCCCTATACACACCTACTCCTCTCCAAATCCAACCCCCATCTTACGTGTTTCCCGCTGCCAACATTCTGAGACTGATCGGAGGTTAGTTATAAATTTCATGGATCCATGCGATTTTCTTCTCTCTTTCATTTAATCCACATCACAACTAAACTTTTCATTTGGAGGAAAGGAACTAAGGAAGGAAGGGTTACACAATTTAATTTGCAAATCCCCTTTCTGAAAGAAAGCTCGAATGAATCTGCAGACCTGTTTGTTTCTCATTTGGTAGATCGAGAGAGAGAGGAAAAAGAAATCCGTACAAAGCCACCCCTCTTTTATATTCTGTCTTTTTTCGTAAGTGTTAAGCTGAAGAAGAAGAAGAAGAAGAAAAAGGGGCAGGTGGCAATGATTTCTCTCTCATACTCATACTCATACTCATACCTTTTCTCTCTCTCTAACTTACTCCGATTTCATTCCGGACAGCAGAAGTAAATCTGTGCAGATTTGGCACGGGAGATTTATTCTTAAATCTGGTTTGGCCTTTTCTACATTAATTAGAGGATAAAAGAGAAACCCTGGGGCTGGGTTAGGTAGAGAAGAAATCAAAGCTCCCATCTCATGCACCATTGCCGCGACATTCCCACTCAATTCACGATTCTCCTAATCCCAACAGACAACTACGGATTGCATACATATCTCTTTCGTTGAATTATACCTCACCAGTTAAGCCCGCATGCACTCAATTCTCTCTCTCCCTCTATATATATATCACACACACAAACTCACTGTTATATATATATATATGCGCAGATAAAACATATTTATGGAGCAGCGCAGAAATGATCAGGAGGACAGACTGAATCAGCAGCGCGTGAAGCCGCCGGAGACCCACCAGATGGCGCCGCCGCCGCCACAGAAGTGCCCACGCTGCGACTCCGCCAACACCAAATTCTGCTACTACAACAACTATAGCCTCTCTCAGCCGCGCTACTTCTGCAAGGCCTGCAGGAGGTACTGGACCCACGGCGGAACCCTAAGAAACGTCCCCGTGGGCGGCGGCTGCCGGAAGAGCAAGCGCCCCAAACCCTCCCCCGCCGCCGACATCGCTAGGACTACTCAGCCGCTGCCATCTCAATTGAGTCAACAGCCAATGAGGCCTTTCCCCCCCATCATGGGGAACAATTTCTACACCGGCGGCTCCTTCCTCTCCTCTTTAGCCGCCATGCAATCCTTATCCGCCGGAGTTACCCAAGGCACGGCTCTCAATTTGGGCGGCGGAGGCGGCCAATACGATGCGCTTTTGCAAGGGGTGACCCTTCCATCTTTGAAACCCCAGCCACCGCCTCATCATCAGTTTCATCTGCAAAATGATCAATATTTCCCATCGCAACCGACCTTGACTGCTCCGCCGCGGCCTTCCTGGACTCAGAGCTTCATCAATAGAGGCCCAGCCGCCACCACCTCCGCGGCGAGCTCAAGTTTCTGGACCGGCGACGGCGAAAATCAGGCCGGTTCTTCATTCAACCCGAATCAGTGGCAGGATAGCAACCCGGGTTTTGATCCTTCTTCTCACTGAATTTTACAACTTCTAGATTTCTGTTGCACACACATATCTATCTCGTTCATTATTAGGTTTCAATCGACTATTTGGGTTATAATTTTTCTTGAAAAAAAAAAGATGGGTGTTTTAGGTTGCAGCTTTGAATTGCAAAAAATGTGAAACGGCCGGATTGGAGATTTGTAATGTATAAACAATGTTGTAATTAACCATCTTATAGAGATTCAATTTAAGTTGGGTTAGGTTTGCTTGTTCAACTTTATGATCAAAAGTAAATCGAGTTTAATGTTAATGCCTTTCGCTTTTTCGTTGCTTTAATTCAGTTTTGACAATATAGAATCTGAGTTTACCACTTGGGAGAGCTAGCACGAAGAGAGAGAGAGAGAGAGAGAGAGAGAGAGGGTTTAGTAGTTGCTTTTGTGCGAGTGCTTTATAATTTAAGTAGGGGTTTTCGTAGACTGTGTAATGTCGAAAAAGGAAGTCATTTAGACCAAGATAAGAGAATAATGCATGAATGGATGAGCTCTATGTCAGGCTAAAGCTGATGGATAAGATCGATCATTATGTAATGTGGAATGCATGCGCCTACGCCTTAATTATATTCGACCCACACATATTATAACCTCATATCATACGTACCCCTTAATTACTCCTAAGTCCTAACCTAGTTAACCATCACTAAAGGATGTAATTAATTAATTTCTCGCACAGTTGAAGTATAATCGTATGAAAACAACTATTTAAACTACGGTAGAAATTATTACTCATTATTTAAGAATTCTTCACAAAATTAAGTTATTAATACGCAGCCACTGAATTTTTAACTCTAGCTAGCCATTATACTTATTTTTTTAGATATAGTTATAACTCAAGACACACACCTTAAATATGCACTCCGGATTACTCGAAACACTAAACTATATTGATTCGAGGGGAAACGTCTTACCAACTAAGTTGTGTTTCGTCGTCATATACTATTAAAGTTAACTATTATTATATGGAGGGAGTTTATTTATTTCAAGATACACCTATATGTTTTTGTTTTAATTCTATCACGGACTATATCTATAATTATAAATAAGTTGGCAGCAGTTTAGAGGACTGAGTCCGACCTTGTAATATTCCCCACCTAATACACTAGAATTCGCTGACGACATATATGTTACTTAAAAACAAGAATCTTGGGACGGGTAGAAGACACCTAAACCATTAATTAATCTTACATTATAAATCATTTCCCATAACTAAAAAATTCCCTCCAATCGTCGTTTGCCACTTTTTTCAATGCTCATAAATACATTTTTTTTGTTTAAAATGAGTTCATATATACAAATTAAAAGTAAAGGTAATGTGCGCTCAATAATAAATCATCCACTAAGTATTATGTAGTATGTTGTATTTTTGTGTATAAATAAGTGCATTTTTTGCATATATAATTATGCATATGTTGAAAACTATATTAGATACATATATAAAATAATGTTATGCATGTATGTAATACTAGCTATATACAATTTTAGATCTGTACATACAATTTTATGTTCAACATTATATATTGTCGTGTATAATAGCATTTATATTGGGTATATATACTACCTAAGACTCGACTCTTGGACGCTTCGATACTATACGAAACAATCTCTCTCTCTCTCTATATATAGGGAGCAACCACTTTTTTTGTATATATTTATTATTTAGATATTCACATGGAAATATCAAAGAAGCTGGATTTAAATAATATAATTAAATGTGTGTGCATGTTGTGTGTGTGCGCGCACAAAATATGTAAGAGTTTTGCATATCTTAGTACACCTTCGATCAATTATTCGGTGAATGTCGGCAGTATATGTAGCTCACTTAATTCCGCCACTTGAAGATTAATTTAGTATTTAATACGCATAAGCTGATATCACACAATCAAATATAATTTTAAAATAGAAGTACTCCCTCCGTCCACCAAGAGTATACCATTTTGGTGGATGGCACGGGTTTTAAGGAAAAATGTGTTGTTTAATTTAAAGTGGAAAAAGGGTGAAGTGAGTGGAGAAAGGGTCCCACTTTGTTGACTTTTAAGGTAAAAAATGAAGGGAATAGTAGGTATTTATGTAAATATTGAGTTAGGGTGGGATTAAATTATAAGAAATGTGTGTAGGGTATATGTCAAATAAGGAAAGTGGTATACTTTTCGTGGACGTCCCAAATGGCAAAAGTGGTATGCTCTTGGTGGACGGAGGGAGTATTATTTAAAATTGTATGGGTGATAAAGGTGTCTTAAAAAGGAAACGTGACAACTTCGTTGGGACGGCCCGAAAAGGAAAACGTAACAACTTCGGCGGGACGGAGGGAATAGTAATTAGGTGCGGAATAAACGTTAATTAATTTGGCAAATTTAATAATATGACTAGTAAGTTTTTAATTTTCTTAACTTTTTGAGGTTAACTAGTATTATATGTTTAGACTTTTTACTTGATCTATTTAGTCAAACAAATTCTATTATTTTTTATGATATTTGCCAATTAGTGCAGATTAATTGTTAATTGATATGAACAGGGTTTTGACTTTTGATTATTATAATCAAGCACCATTGATTTAAATCTCGGAACCGGTCCTCGTTCATTTTTTTATTTGAACGAAAAACTAACAGTAAAAATCTTATAAAAGTAAGTAAAGAAACCATGTGTACAAATTGTAAAATCATTAGAGTGCTTCATTTTTTAAGGATTTTTAATGGGAAAATCTTAATTATGTGAAGATCTTTTATTAGATTTCAATTATCTGCCATATTAATATTTTCCATGCATGCACGTACACATAATTTACAATATTGATTATCTTGTCTTGTAGTTGTAGTGATCATACAAGACAAATCCAATTCGAAATGAAACATAAGTAATGTTTTAAAATGGTGAATTCAAGAACAACATAACTAACTAAACACGTTTTTTCCCCACGACAGTGCCGGTCTTAACAAAAATAAGGCCCTTTATTTAATGTATGAAGACTTTAATTTCCACTCAATAACCATAAACTAATGAATGCTAAAAACCTTAATTCTCGATTTGCAAAATAAAAAAACAATTGAAAATTTATTATTGAAGTTTTTTTTAAGACAATAGATTTTCTAAGGATATATAATTTTCAATTAATTAGCAAGCATGCTTGTCTTGAACGCAAGATCTAAATAAATTAAAAGTACAATAATTTACATTTTAAAATATATATACACACAAAATTCAAATTCTACAAGGTTTATTAATGAAGATTTTGGAAAAATTAATAACAAATTTATGAGGATATTTTTTGCTAGTAAAGATAAAACACAAAGTATCTTGCAAAAGTAAACCTAAAACTTTTGAATTATTAGGTGAATGAATTTATAAAGCCACGAACCTAACCATCATGCAATTTCATATTATCCTTCTTATACAGTTGGTACAGTGAGAATTGAATTTTACGTGAGAAATGAGAATGGTGAATAAGAGCATACAATTGATGAATAAGTGTGTAAAATCAATTAATAAGAGATGAGTGAATAAGAATTAAATTTTCACCCCTCCAGGCTCCAAGATTCGAAACAAAATGCTTATTTCGGGAACTTCGTGTGCATACATGGATTGTAGATCCTCTTTACGAAAAAAAAAATATACTTCGTCTGCATGGAATTTATTAAGTTGTGCATGCGTACCTTGTATTTGTTCATGCGTCATTTGTCTCACGATATTTATAAACAGTCTTAACTGTTAGATATAGACACTAAAGGATCATGATTCATTTTCAATTCTCCAACTAAATAACTATTCTCAATTCATTTCTATCATATATAGGGTTAGATTATCATAGAACCCTTCCCTTAGTTATTATATAGGTCCATATCTGGACCACAAAAATTCAAAAAGGTGAGATGGTTGGCACGTAGCAAAGTACCCAAAAGATTAATTTTTAAGAAAAAACATGGAGGGAATGTTCAGTAATTTTCACGTTTTTTTGCAATTAATCGTGCATGGTTTTTTCTTGTAAAATATGCATTGATCTGTTGTAAAACATTTAGTGTTCCATTTTATAATATGCAGAGTTTAAACATGGGGATAAGGTCCAAATAAGTCCCTGCACGTTTTCACGAGGCGCAAATAAGCCCCTAACGTTATGTTTGACCAAAATACATCCCTAATGTATAAAAAATCGGGCAAATTACACTATTGACTGACGAAGGTGTTGACAGTGTTAAGTAATTCCATTTGTTTTTCATTTTTTTTTTAAATTACACTATTGACGCGAATAGAGAAAAGTACCAGCATCAACTAGTGACCACCCTAGCAGTCGCTGGGCAGTGGGAACTATTGTCCTCGATCAATTTCATAGCAAACCCAAATTACTTCATCAATGGTGTAAAATTTAGAAAGAAAAAAAAAAAAAAAAAACTAAATTACTTTACACTGTCAATACCTCCGTTCGTCAATGATGTAATTTACCCGTTTGTTTATACATTAAGGATATATTTGGGCCAAACATAACGTTAGGAGCTTATTTGGGCCTCGCGAAAATGTGCAGGAGCTTATTTGGACCTCATCCCTTTAAGCATAAGATGCAAAGTTCATTTACCCAGAACACTTGATTGATACGATATGCCATTGTTTAGTAATAAGTTATAAAGTATTGAATAAATAAATTATACAGGATTTGGTAATAAATCATGCAGTATTTAGTAATGAACTATGCAGGATTCAATTTTAAATCATGCAGTCATCAATAATAAGCTTGATGCTCATAGAAAGTAATAATGGGAAGTGAACAAGATATAAGCAAACCATAGAAGTGCGCTCCTTAAATCAAATTAGTAGGCACTAAAATCTTAATAACACATCCGAATTCATAGTCTGTGCTTGAAATATATTTGGTCTCTCATGAGTTCACAATAGAATAAAGACAAATATTTGCGTTAGGCCGACCTAACGTTAGGCCAATTGTTTGTCGCTCCTATTCTAAGCCATGAATCGAGCGAGGGGGAGCCAAAGGCGAACCCGGAGCGAGCCGTAAAAATTAAGGGTGAAAATCGGGACGGGACCGGGTACCCGTCCCGAAGTCCCGATCCCGAAAATTGGGAATTTTATGGGCCCGGTCCCGATCCCGTTTGGGACTTCGGGAGTCCCGAATCCCGAAATGGGACAAATTTTAATCCCGGTCCCAGCCCCGGATGCAATTTCCCGGATATCCCAAATGTCCCGAATTTTTTTTAAAAAAAAAAAAAAAACTTGCAATACATTTAAGAAAAAAAAATGATATATTTATTAATTTTAATTGATAATTAAAGATTATAACCCTAAAAATTATATATTTAGTATTTAATTTAGAATTTTAAAATTAAATTTATAAGTAAATTGAAATTAAATTTAATTTCGGGAAA
>JAYJMF010000021.1:3990125-4000450 GCA_036873715.1 Salvia sclarea | reverse complement strand
TATATATATATCTTTTTTTATACAATTGCTGTATTTTAATATTTTAGACAATTACAATATCAACACTTTTCCGATAACTGCTGCTAATTTTGATATTTTTGAATATATTCTTTTTGATATTTTTTTATCGTTTAGGTAATAATTCTTTTAAACCTCATATAAACCAAAATGAATAAATGTCTTAAGGTGGTTTTGAAATAAACAAGCTTTGCAGGAAGTTAGAAACTCCATCCTAATCAAACAGTCATGCAAGCAAGATATCTCTTTTCTAGTCTACTGCATTAAATCCATAACTCCTTGATCAAATATGTGAATTTTACGACATTTGAACATTACAATTATTACCTATGTATTCTCATTTTTAACAAAGAAAACATGTCTTAACAAGTGATATGCTCAATAACAATGCCTCTTCGCACATGATATGTTATCATATGATTTTACCAGAAGTGTAATGATGCAAATGCAAAAAAATAAATCTTCACTGCTAATAGTATAACATTGTGATTATGGGAATTATATAAACTCGGTCAAAACTCGTTACAGAAGTTACTGGGAAAATACATTAGTTTAGCATAAATGAGTTGCCAATCGAATGGCCACTTCGGCAGGGCGATTTTCGTAGCTGCAACACAGAGCTACTCTTCTCTCATATAGCACAAAAAGAGGCGTAAAAACGACCCTTGAGCACACGCAAAATGCAGGGAAACAACCTGACTTGTTCTGGTTTTAGATACGTATATCAGATTGGTATTCATCACAATCAAAAGATTGAGCTTAGCATATAGACATTTTACACCATTCAATTCACTTATGAAGAATATGGATAGATGCAATACAGATTTGGGTAGATAAATCCTAGCCACCATGTAATGTTGAGATGAAAACTATAACATCCTTCTCTTCAAGTACCGTCTCAAGCTGCCCGCTTAGTTCCCAGTCACAGTCATTTACGAGGACTAGCACTCCAGGTCTCCTGCATGCACAAGATCCATGAAGCTTGCAACAAGATGATAGGATCATAGAAAATATTCATCTAGAAGTAGGAGTCTTTACAAACTCTTTTGTGGTAAATGAAACTGAAATTGGATGGAGGTAATAAATTACAAGACAGACAAAATACTTAAACATGGTTTCATCACAAACTATAATCATGTGTATGTTATATGTTCCTGTGTTCCCTATGAAAAAGCTGAATTAGAGGAAACTAAGAAATACAATCAACAAACCAATGGGCATGTAATTTGGTAATTCATAACACAATACATTTTCCCTTATTAAAGTTCGCGTGGGAAAGCAATCAGTTGCACCCTCCAAAGAGTTCCTCCAAGGGCCAACTTCATCACTTTTGCCACAATTGAAAATATTTCCGTGGAGTATGGATAAACATATATGAAAGGTCACAAAATCTAAAACAAAATGTTTTGACAAAGACTAAATTCAAACCAATTAGATCACTTACACTGTATCTCCTTTCATAAACATCTCGGGTCTTTCCTTAATCAAATTCGTGCGGACCCATGAGAGCAAGTGTTTTATGGTTATCTGTAAGCGAAGCCACGAACCAACAAAAGAAAACCAAATTCAGTTTAATGCAGGGAGAAAACTTACATTTCATCATTCAATATAGGGGACAGACATGGGAAAAGAGATTCACCTTCTTTTCTTCACCTTGCGGCTCAACATTCACGTCATGGATCTTTACAGAATCACATAGAAGTTCAAGCCCACCACTGCCATTCAATAGAAATCTATTAGAGGTTCCCTATAAAGAGAAAGAAGCCCTAGAATCTGGAGTTCTGAGGCATCTTATGAGCACCCAATTATGCAACATGCTACTTCATGTTTCCTACCACATTTGCTACAAATCTTAAAGACTTTCTCTGATTTCCCAACTGTGTCAAACGTGCTCAGATTGATACACAGAACTGCGGATCAGGCGAGCAAATGTAGTCATGTAGATTCTTGGCTTCGTAAAATTAACGCCTCTCATCAGCACATAACAACATTGAAAGCACATATAAGCTATTCAGCCTTTTCTTGCAACATATTGATGGTGTTCCAAGAAGTTCAAGCTCTTGGAAAACATCAAACCGAAAAAAGAGCACCTCTTTCTAGGATCATTCTCCAAATAATCTCACAACTGACCACACATTCGAATTCTCGTAATTATAGCATTCAATAGTAATTTTTTCAGATACACCAATAATTTAGAGCGATAACACAACATATCATCGAATAAAAGGCTATAGAACTCTAAAGATATGATCTTTTCAGCATTACCACACGCAGCAACACTACAATCCGTCATTTAAAACCTCAAAAGTAAGACTTAATTCACCTGAGTTGAAAAAATGAGTAGAAGCGAACATTTACTTGCAGATAAACACTGACAAAAACATTAATAAATGCATAAAAGGAACGTCAATCTCATGGCGACCATCAGCAAGAAACTCAATTGGCAGTACTAAGTGTTGGAGGTTTACCCGAATTCGAGAGTGAGCTTCATATCTCAAGTTTCGATTCAAACGGAAACAAATGCTTATGAGCTTCCGAGTTCACTAGGATTGAAAATTATCGGGGAAGAGCCCAAGCGAAGATTAGGATTTAGGGTTAGGGCTTCACTTGGAATTTTCGAGTAGAATAGAATAGAATCGAATCGGGTTCAGTTCTGCTTGGAAATTAAAAATACTTCCTTTGACAAAGTGTCAAACAGTAATAACTATGAGAAAATATGCCATTTTAACCATCTTACTTTCGTTCTCTTTAATGGATAAATTATTATGGAAAAATAAGGGAAAATAGAATATTCACCCTTTAAATTTTTCCTTCTTTTCCATCTCTTTATCAAAAAAAGAGAATATTATCCCATCTACAAGGAGTGATAAGATTTTCCTTCCATTGGAGTGAAAAGGAGGAGGAAGAAAGAGTAAAATTTTCTTTTTTAGATAAGGAGATAGAAAAGAAGGGAAAATTTAAAGGGTGAATATTCTCTTTTCTCTCATTTTCCCATGATAATTTATCCATAAAAGAGAACGGAGTCTAAGAAAGATAATAAAAATTAATCCATCAATCGAATAAAAAGATGTATAGGTATCCATTTTCATTATCAATTACTTATATAACTTTAATGATTATTGAAATATATTTAATTTTTTTCCTGTTTTTTTATTATACTCAATTTATCAAATTTTTGGAAATATTTATTTAAGCCTCAAAGGCTCAAGCTATCAGTAATTACACAAAAACATACGGAGTATCATATTTCGACGATTGAAATTTGATACCACGTGTAAATGCAGTGTAGATATTGACTTGAGACTTAATTTATTTTCTCGAATGTTTTTCTTTTCATATTTGAATACATCCCCACCGAATTATATATACATATTGAATTAAGAAGTTTATTGATTCTCTCGAAAACTGAAAATCTTGGTATAGATTGTCGATTTGGTTTGGTATCCAGTGATGAAGTTTAAGAAAAAATAAATAAAGATTGTCTAAATTAGAAGGTGCATTAAAATGTTATGGATCAGGGCAGCAGCAGTGCTGCAAATGGGAAGGAGGAGGAGGTACATAAACCAAAATTCAAGCAGAGACAGATAAGGAAATGGTTGAACTCAAATGATCCAAAGCATATGCATATGCCAAACTCCTATTGTCGAGCTCGTCTCAAGGGAAGAAGGGCGAGAAAACTACGACTGAGTTATGGCCTCCGAAGCCAAATGAGTTGGAAATGGCTGCAATGGTTCAAACCAAATTAGACACTAAAACCAAATCATATGGTTAGTATTGTACAAACACAAACACAAACACATACCGACGTTTACTTGATGCTGCTTCTTTACGTTTGGGACGGTGTCGATGGTCACATTAGGCTCCAAGTCCTACACATTATAACACTTAGAACTAGGAGATGATCATATAGTTATTCACTAAGCAAATGCTGCTTTACATATTGGTTGATTGTGGGATGCAACCATCCCGTGTTGATTGCTTTGATCGTTGCTATCGCCTCCAATCCACCAGCAGCGCCAAGTCCGTGCCCTATCATCGACTAAAACCAAGCACGTCGAGAACATCACATTTTGAAGGAAAACAAGGAGTATTATTTATTAAGTTTTGTCTCACCTTGGTGCCATTCATCTTTAACTCAGAGGTGTTGTTGAACACTTTCTTGATAGCATTCACCTCAGCCAGATCTCCAGCAGGGGTTGATGTTGCATGAGCATTCACATAGTTAACCTCTTCAGGAGCCACTCCAGCATCTTCCAAACCCTTGATTATGCAAGACGAGACGCCAAGCCCTTGCGGGTGTGGTTCCGTCATGTGATGAGCATCGCAGTTAACTGCACCTCCCAAGTACTCTGCATAAATCTTCGCCCCTCTTTTCATCGCGTGCTCCATGCTCTCCATTATCTGAATTAATTCACATTAGGATATGGTATATACTAATGTTGTAACTTAGATAATAAAAATGTGACATACCAACACACCAGAGCCTTCTCCCATCACAAAACCATCGCGGTTTCTGTCCCATGGCCTTGACGCCTTCTGTGGTTCGTCGTTTCTCTGAGACAGGGCTCTGCAAGCTATGAAGCCTCCGATTCCCATGGGGACGACTGCAGCATCTGTTCCCCCGGCCACCATGATGTCTGCATCGCCTCGTCTAATGTGGTTTGCAGCAGCAATGAAGCAATGATTGGAAGTAGCGCAAGCTGTTGCAATAGAGTAATTAGGCCCCATGAAGCCTGTTTGTATAGCCAGCAATGCAGACCCCATGTTTGATATCGAATAAGGAATGAAAAACGGAGATATCTTTTTATGCCCCTTTTGAACTAATGCTTCGACTCCGTTGCTGAAAGCCGTGAAGCCGCCCATAGCTGATCCGACCAACACTCCCATTCTTGCCTTGTCCATCTGCAACACAGAGTGAAAATTGCTTTACTTGATTCATTTTGTATCCAATCTTCAACATTTCCAGTTTCAAAATTCTCACATTATCAACAACTTGTTTCCCAAGGGTAGCATCTTCAAGAGCCCTTTTGCCAGCAACCAAGCAATATCTCCAGCAATCATCGAGACGACGATCATCCTTCCCATCAATATATCCCACGGAAGAGAAGTCACGGATCTGCCCAGCGAACCTAACAGAGAAGTCCGAAGCATCAAATCTGTCGATGGGAGTGATGCCGCTCTCTCCATTCAGCAGTTTGTTGTAGTAAACATCGATATCACTTCCAAAACAAGAAACAAGGCCCATTCCAGTTATCACAATCCTTTTCTTCGGATCCGTTTCTCTCTTCGGAGAGGAAACTGTCGAAGCCACTGCCTCGATCTTCCCACATTTTGCTGCTCAAAACAGACCATCTCTTAATATCATCAATATTATCATGAACCAGCTTATCACTTGATCCACTAGCATAATTACAGCACACAACAGAAATAATCTAGCACTGAATAAGCAAATAATCACAGAATCAACCTGAAGCTGCAACGAACCCCTTAACATCCAAACAACCCGAGCCGAGCTGCAAGGCCTCGACTAATTTTAGGCCATTATACTGATACAATGAAGTCCCCCTGTTTCTTGATTCCCTACTCCTGCTGAAGATGGGAGTAGAAGAGGCAATGCTCGACATTTTTTCCACCCAAGAAATGGTAAGAACATCTTGTTTCTTATATAAGAATGGGAAAGAATGTGGAAGGAGTTAACAATGAGAGTTTGTTTGGTCTTGGTTGTGTTGGGTAATCCGCCTACTGCTTCAAACAGCTATTCATAGGTGTCTATGCTTTCTTCATTCATTGCAATGTAACTGTCATAGCCTTTATGCTACTTAACTGCTTCTACCTTTTTCAGCTGTGAGAGGTGATATGAGGCTAGTTCATGGACAATGCCTAACCTATTTATTTATAGCCCAAAATGAAAGGACAATTGAAATTGTCCAAATTTTGCTCAAACCAACCAAATTAATGCAAATAATAACGACACTTAATTAACAACCGCGGTTTTTACCATCTTTCAGAAAGCCCAATTCACAGTTAGGGTTTGAAAATCACAAAAATGAAGAACGGCAGAGAATTGAAGATCCAAGCCTATGAATCTCGATAGTATTGTTATTTTAGGCTTGTTGCTCTGAATTTGGCAGCTTGATTAATTTTTGTAATATTAATTGACAATTTGATTTGAGGTAGTAGTGTTTCTAGGATTTTAAATTTGATCATCTTTAGCAACCTAATTTCACATGATTGCCTGATTATTAGAGGCTCTGATTCAAGTGATGTTAAATCGGTTTGAAAATTGAAAATAGAAACTGTTTTGAATCTTTGGATGATTGTGAAGTAGAATGTGCTATTTGATAGATTTTGAGAGTTTGCTCATATGTATAGTCCAACACTATGATATAGTATATTGGTGCAACTGAATTTCAAGGGCTGAAGGGCGCCAAAACAACAAATGAATTTTGGCCTCCGAAGCCAAATGAGTTGGATATGGCTGCAAGGCAACACAACCAAATCACACACTAATCATAATCATAATCATAATCATAATTGCATCATTATTTTGATTCAAAAATACTAGTTAGAGGGAATTCATACCAACATTGACTTGATGCTGCTTCTTTACATTTGGGACAGTGTCAATGCTGACTTCAGCCTCCAACTCCTACACATAAGTTTAACACTTACAATTAGGAAACAATCATATATATATTCTAATTAACAAGACTTGATTAATTCCTATTTAGTTGCAGAAGATAAATAAGTATATACATCTTGGTTGATTGTGGGATGTAACCAGCCAGTGTTGATGGCTTTGATCGTCGCTATTGCTTCCAATCCACCAGCAGCTCCCAACGCGTGCCCGATCATTGACTGATGAACACAAATTAATTTCTTTGAAATCCCTACAAAATTTCATAGCCTTATTGAGAATATAATTATTAGACCTTGGTGGCATTCATCTTCAAGTGAGAGGTGTTGTTGAATACTTTCTTGATGGCTTTAATCTCAGCAAGATCTCCAGCTTGGGTTGATGTTGCATGAGCATTCACATAGTTCACCTTGCCAATGACCAAAATATTTATACATAAAACTCACAGATACACACACCTAAGTTTAGTTTCATTTTTTTATCACACAAGAATGAATAGAATCACCTCTTGAGCAGCCACTCCTGCATCTTTCAAACTCTTGCTTATGCAAGACACGATGCCAAGGCCGTCGGGGTGTGGACTCGTCATGTGATGAGCATCACACGTAGCCGCGCCTCCCAAGTACTCTGCATAAACCCGACCTCCCCTTTTCATCGCGTGCTCCATACTCTCCATTATCTGAACTAAAACACATTAGGATATAAATACCAATGTTGTAATTTAATAAAAAGATGTAACAACAAGTGACATGCCAAAACAGCAGCACCTTCCGCCATCACAAAACCATCGCGATTTACATCCCTCGGCCTAGACGCCTTCTGTGGCGCCTCGTTTCTCTGAGACAGAGCTCTGCAGGCTATGAAACCTCCAATCCCAATTGGAAGGACCACCGCATCCGTCCCCCCAGCCACCATGACGTCTGCATCGCCTCGTCTAATGTGGTTTGCAGCAGCAATGAAGCAGTGATTGGCAGTGGCGCAGGCTAAGCAAATGGAGTAGTTAGGCCCCATGAAGCCGGTGTCCATAGCCAGCAACGCAGACCCAATGTTCGATATTGAATAAGGCACAAGAAATGGACTTATCTTTGTATGCCCCTTTTGAACCAAAGTTTCCAGTCCATTGCTGAAAACAGAAGTGCCTCCCATTCCTGATCCCACCAACACTCCCATTCTTGATTTATCCATCTGCAACAAACAACAAAATCACTTTCATTTTGCATTCAATTTGAAAAAAAAGAAAAAAGAATGCAAGCTAATATCGGAGCTCACAGTGTCAACAATTTCTTTCCAAGGGAAGCATCATCAAGAGCTCTTTTGCCAGCAACCAGACAGTATCTCCAGCAATCATCAATACGACGATCATCCTTCCAACTGATATATCCTTCAGAAGAGAAGTCGCGAATCTGCCCCGCGATCCTCACAGAGTAATCAGAAGCATCAAATCTATCTATGGGAGTGATACCACTCTCTCCTTGAAGCAGTTTGTTGTAGTAAACATCAACATCACTTCCAAAAACAGAAACAAGGCCCATTCCTGTAATCACAATCCTTTTTTTGGGATCAGTTTCTCTCTTTGAAGAAGCCATTGCAATTGATTTGATCTTCCCATGTTTTGCTGCTCAAAACATACCATCACTTTTACTTACGTAGAAGACAAAAACTCTTCAACCAAAATTGAAACTCAATAATAATGTTAGTAATTAAAATACTTATTGTGAGCAATCTTTCCCATAAAAATTGGTATTGACCTGAAACGACGGATTTGAGGCAGTTATATTGATTTGTGTTTCTTGATTCTCTGCTGCTTTTAATAAGAACCAAAGTTGAAGAAGCTGCTGCACAAGCAAAGCTCGACATATTAGTCCTCCCTTTTTTCTATCTCATATTCTGGAAAAGCATGAAAAATATATATTATCACACCATTCCCTCTAATTATATATATTATCAACAATTGTAGTGAAAATGAGGAAAAATGAGACCTAGCAATTTTTACTATCATGGACACAGAAAATTATCTATTCTAAATAACATGTGACAATGATGAAAAATGGTAAAAACTATTTATTTTCCTCCATTTTTTATTAAAGAAAAGAAACCCTATCAAGGAAAAAAAGAAGTAAATGCTGATATTGGCTGGCTAGCTCATTAGTTACACATCAAAATGTTTGTGTGCTCTCTTCATTGCAAGAAGATATAGCTAATATATTTTCTGTCTAGGTAGTAGCTATAATATCTAACCATTAATTGAAATTTAAACAAAGAAAAAAGAAGTTAAACGTGACTCTCATAACATTGATGCTTATTTTTTCCTATTCTAAATTTCATGCATAATAACTCTATGATAACATTACAAATTAATACATATTCTTTTTTATGTGAAATATTAAGGAAATTACATCGATCATGGCCTAATAGCTTACACGTTATAAATAAAAAGCCAAAAATGAATGATGCTATCACTAATCACTTGAGCCGGATCAAATCCATTAATTAATTCATAGTAACTCAAAATAAATTATAACACTAAAACTAATTGATCATTATAAAAGTCAATCTGGATAAACATCAAATTCGTAAACATAAACTCGATCCCGCGGATAAAGATTTCCGCTAAAAAATTTAGCGTGTAAATAGATTATATAAATAAAGACAAGGGTGCAAATACACTCTTGAACGTTTTCACGAAGATCATATACATATTTACTATTTGATTTGGACCAATTACACCCTCAATGTTTGAAAACTTAGGCTAAACGCTCCTACCTTTCGACGGAAAGTTAACGGTGTTAAAAAAAATTGATTTTCATTTACTTATTTATTTTTATTTGTTAATTTAATATTTATTTGCACCTTTAAAAAATTGATTTTCATGTATTTATTTACTAAAGGTGCAAATACACTTTTAAATGTTTTTTCAAGTAATTTTATTTATTTGTTAAAAAAATTAGAAAATATTTAAGGATGTATTTGCACCTTTAATAAATAAATAAATAAAAGTTAATTTTTAAAGGTGTAAATAAAAATTAAATAAATAGACAAATGAAAATCAATTTTTTTTAACACCGTTAACTTTAGTTAAAAGGTAATGGGGTTTGGCTCGGATTTTCAAACGTTGAGGATGTAACTGATCCAAATCAAACGATAGGAGTATACATGACCTTCACGATCGATGACATATAAGGCTGGGTGTATTTGTACATTTACCTATAAATAAACCACATATATCATGTCATTTTTTGTCACGTGTTTTTACATCCTTAATTGGTTCAATCTAGCTTTATATATGGTGTAAATTAAATATTACTTACACAATTAATTTGAAATATTCTATGGTGCAATGTTGTAGGTGCAAACCTTCAAATATAGAAATTGTATCTTTTTTTTATTTAAAAGTAATAAAATTTAACCATGGTTGAGTGTGATTTTTACCCCCCCCCCCTCCTAATTATCTCACCTCTTTCTCTCTCTTCTAATTCTCTCATGCTCTCTCATTCTCTCACACATAAAACACACACACTAATTAAATATTATTTTTTATCTTTTAATTATTTTTTAAATGTGTAATTAATTTCTCTTTATCTTTTAAGAAAAATTTTTGTGGTATTATTGATTGGTTATGAAGATTTAATGATACACAACATATATACAACTAATGTTGTTGAGATTTTTT
>JAYJMF010000021.1:3974329-3987984 GCA_036873715.1 Salvia sclarea | reverse complement strand
CATAGGAATGAACAAGGTTTGTCATTCCATTCACCTCTTCATTCCATTCCCTCCTTCATTCCATTCCCTCCTTATTCTATTCCATCATACCAATCACCACCTTAGTGAATGAAAAGAGTAAGTCTTTTACTGAAAATGTAGGAGGAAAAAATTAGTGTAAGAATTAGTAGATAAATTTACTATACGATCAATTAAAAGTCAAGAATTAGAAAAATTCATGCAGATCAAGACTTTTAAAATTAAGGTCAACGGGGCTTAATTAGTCTTTCTATTTCTAGAATTAATCTTTGTATTTGTATATATGATGTCATTAGAAAAGCTTTCATAAAGCTCAAGATAGGTCAATATATAGGCGTTGGCGCCATAAAAGATTTACGAAAAATAGTGCATCAAATTAGCGATGTTAGTACTTAGTGTAATTAGTTTAAAACTAATTAAACATTAACGACGAAAAATTTATTAAAACTATCTTATTATTACAATCCCAGTTCCCAAATGCATTCCGTACATATCCAAGAAAGATAAAAGCTTGTGTATATTTAGATCTGCGGACATCTATTATAATTAAATTCCAAATCTCAAATCAATTTTAACAATGAAAACAAGAATTTTATTAAGACTGACACAATATATCAAAACTCAACACCACACAAAGACCGGATAACTCTCCACGCCAAAGTGAAACAAATACATGCACGCTGTACCGCACAGCCGCGGGACAACTACGCACACAAAATTAGGAAATACTAATTTGAACCTCGGATCACTCGTAAAGTAGAGTCGATGGATGCCTCAACTTTACCACCTGAGCTAGGCCTTATCAGGAAAAGTGTATTTCTGGGTTTGGAAATGATGAACCGAATCACGCTTCACCCACCACTGATAGATCCCATGAGCACCTCCGTGGGGTCCGATGGGGCCTTTGTTGACCGTGAGTTCCGCCGACGGGATGAGATGCGTGGCCTCTCCCCATTCGGCGTTGATCGCGCCCAAGAAGAGGCTCCCGAGCGAGTGCTGCGCGGCCACGCGCTCAATCTTGGCGCGTCTCCCTCCCGCGCTCTCGGTCGGCCTCCTGAGCTCGAAGTAGTCGATGTATGCCCAGCAGAGATGGTCGCCCCGATTCACGTACAGACGCGGGTGCCACTTGGACCACGCTTGGAACGGCGCGTCTTCGTATCTGCCTAAGGCGCCAGCCACCCCCGCCGTCGCGGAATTCACCACGACCGTCACGGCTGCCCTCACCCTGCGGGACCAGATGATCCTCCGCATCGAGGGCGCCGGGAAGGGCGGGTTGAAGAGGAAGGCCTCCAGATGGATGCCCTTCTGTTGGATTAAATTTAATATATAAGGATATCAAGAGAGAAGGGTTTCCTGGTAGTGGGGCATACCTTCTTCACCATGGTCTTCCCGACGAGAAGCGCGATGGCGGCGCCGAGGGAGTGCCCCGTGATCCACACGTTTTGGTGGCCGAAGTCGTGGACCGCGGCCTCGACGGCTTTTAGAGCCTTCTGGAAGCGGCGGGTCTGGTGCAGCGCGTTCCACCCGATGGCGAGGTCCAGCTTGACGTCAGTAAAGAAGGCGGTGGATTTCTTGGTTGTTGTCCCGCGGAAGGCGACCACGCAGCGTGGGGCCCTCCGGCGGTGGTCGGCGAGAGTTATCCGATCTTTTCGCTCCCTTTTCGATGTTTTTGACGGTCCAGCTCCGAAACGTATACGCCACGAACCAAACAAGCTGCAACGGATTTTTGGTCGTCCGGATTTGTCCTGCAAAATATATATTAGTATTCATTAAAAAAAGTTGCAACAAACCCTAATTTATTAAAAACTTAAAAAATTAAAGCTGATTAAAAACTTTTGAAAAATGAAAATAGTGAAACACACCAAAAATACTATAGAGGATATGTGAGAAGAAGAAGAAGAAGAAGAAGAAGAAGAAGAAGTTACCAGTTAACATTTGTCAAGTACGTTGGTCCGGAATAGTTGAATATTTCCTTCTCTGACATGGTGGTTTCCTATCAATCGATATGTATGTGTAATAAAAATATATATTCTCCAAGCTAAAGCCTGCATCACTCGCAACAACAAACCATGACTTAAATAACGCAACGTGATTTTGGTAATCATTTCAAAGGAATTAAATAATTAAAAATTAGTGCAGAAGCAAAAGTCTCACATTAATTCTAACGAAAAACCTTTTTCTTACTTTGTGATTAAAGAGAGGGGTTTTGGGGATTATTTATACCATAGGAAAAATGGAGTTTGAGAAGTTAGGGCCACATGGTAGTTGAGAATTTAATTATATCCATTGAAACAATCAAGTCCACGCTTTTACTACTCAAGTCAATTAACTGTACGATGTTGTTTAATCAGACTTTTCGTCGCATATTTAAAACACAAACATATTTTTCCAACAACTGAGGAAAATTCCTCAAAAACCACACTAAAACAATAAGGTGAATTCGTCATCCGATGATGGAAACAACATACGTCCCTTAAATTAATTCTTGAGAATTATATATACTTAATTAATCAAAACACTTGTACAAATTTTATCTCCTACTACTGTTTCTTGTGTTTTGTATTTAAAGAGAGACGCGCGTACCGCGGGCTGCTGGTGAAAGATTTTTGTTATTTTCTCTTTTCATTTTTTATAGAGTTATTGGCACCTAAATACACAAACTTTGGGTGAATTTTGGTTGTGCACATTAACTTTAAAAATTGTCAATTAATACACAAACTTTCATATTTTACAATTTTTCCACAATTGAAATTTACCCCAAATAAAAGCTGATGTGGCTTTGACGTGCTCAAATCAAAACGACGTCATTTTGCTTAAAAAACTATCAAAACAGTAAAAGAGTAAAATGTTAAATCCACATCACCATCCTCTCTTCCCAATCCTCAAATTTTGAAAATTATAAGATGAATTTAATTATCAAAATAAATAAATTTCAAGTTCTGAAAGGATAAATTGGCTCGACTTTAGGATCATACTATAAGTAAATTCGACATAGTTTTCCACATTACATGTGTAATTTCACAAAAGATTAATTCAGTGCAATATGATTTAATTTTAGTTCCAAAATTGTATTTGTGGCATTATCAAACATATATATTAAGAGGTAGTCTCCAATATATATAGATTAGGATTAGGATAAAATAAAAACTTAAGTTAAAGTAGAAACTTAGTACAAATTCTATCCACACATTTTTTTTCAATGAACGGCTATGATTAAATGTATTTTCTATTATTGCTTTTTGATATATTAATTTTTAGACAAAATTTAATTTTGTAATTAAGTAACTTCCTGTAACCGTAATAATTCCTATTTGTTGGGCCATTCATTTTAAATGCATCAATCTTCAACTGCTAGCACAACACTCGTCGATTTGGGGTAAAAAAATTTGTGAAAAATATAATTACCTTTGGGTTAATATCAGCAGTTACTTGAAGCTTCCATGGATTAGAATTGCACTTCACGATCAGAATGAAAAAATCTTGTGCTCAGTTTTGGATCTCTTGTGTTTCAGTTTTGGATTATGGATTATTCAAATACATTAATCTAACTTCTTTCCCAATTCCCTAAAAGTTAGCAACTGTGTGCCCCTAAGTAACAACAAAAACTTGCGTGTATTTTAATTTTATTATTTATGAAGTTGTTAATCTGCACCATCTAAATCTAATCAATCTAACGATTTTTATTAGTTCTCAATTTCTATCTTAAGAGGGGTTTTTATTCTAACCCTACCCTATATATATATATATATATATTAATGCATCTAGAGTTTTTGCCAAATATTAAATGAAAGTTGTGCTGCGTTTGTCCAAAACTAAAAACACGTAACATTAATTATTGAAGAAAATGTCAGAGTTAGGGCGGCGATGAAATAACATATCTTCCCTTGACTAAATGGTCAACTCATGACTTTGGATCGATGAAATAACCTTGAATAAATGATCGATTCATTTGTATCTTCTATTACATTTGTGTTGTGATATTTTTTTATTATATTTGTGAATGATATACATATAATAATATTAATAATTTATAATATAGGTTTATATAAGATAAATAACTACGATTCTAATTTTTGGAATTTCTAAGCCCTAAATTTATCACTGTTAGACTAATTAGTTCACCTAAAGTTCCTCTCGCAATCTTACGAAATCGTCCTAGTAAGCAAGTTAATTCGAGTCGAATCACGAGGAAGGCTTAGAAGGGCATTGTTTGTATTGCTTTCACATAAAGCGATAAATTCCTAATCCACAAGATTTAATATTTGTCACGATCATTACACCAAAAGCTTATAAACGAAAGGAAATAAATAAAACATGTAAATCAAAGAGGTAAATCAAAGAGCGTAAATTCAAAGCAATAAATAAAAGCATATAAATCGAGCAATTAATAGATTATAAAACATAAACTAGGGTTCTTGAAGAACATGAAAAATTAAATTCACCAATTAAAGAGAACAAGAAATTAAAGCTATACCAATAACAAAATTATAAATAAATCAAACCAAGAATCACAAGAAGAAGGAAAGCAATAGAAACTAAAATTACCACCAATCCAATGAAAAAAAGAGAATTGAGGAGTCTCAATCCTCAACCTTCGAATCCGGTTTACAATCCAACTATAATTAAACTAGTTCCTCTCCAAAAGTGAGAGCAAGGACCTAGAACATGGGTCTAAGTGATAGAACAAGGAATGGAGGCTCAAAACCTAGAAAAATAGGTTTTAAGAAAAGCTGAAACGCACAGCCCTGCTCCGGCGGAACTCCCGCGCTGGCGGCGGCGCTGTGCGCGTGCCTTTCTTGTTTCGCTCGTATCTCCCTTGTTCGACATTCGATTTTCAATCCGTTTTCCCCACGAAATCGTATCGAGACGTACTTCAATCCAATTGAGTTCAAAGAATTCAAATCTTTAATCCTATTTTGCTCAATTTTGTCGTCTTTTCTATAAAAACACGAGAAGCACGAGATTAGCACGAAACTATAAATATAACAATCAAATAGCACAAAACGAGCGACGAACACCATCACATAACACCACCAATAGACCACACAGTCACATATTGTAAATATATATGTAATATAGGATTTAATATATAAATGCAATAGAAGATCTTGTTGCAATTCATGCGTAAAATAGTATAATATTGGCCCATAAAACGTAATTTTAGTGGTAATTTTCATAATATTGTCTAAATTATCTTATAATTTTTTAAATATCAAAATCGTCTAAAATGTCGACCTTCTTTCCTTACAAGTATTATATATTTTTTCATGTTAATTCGTTTTCTTTAGAATATATAGTAAAAAATACTATTAAACATCTAAGAGAAGGGCCTTGTTTAGACGATTTTAGCACTAGGATTAATCATAATAAATTAGATAACATATTATAAATTTTTTAATAAAATCATAAAGTTACATGGGCCGAAATTTAAACGAATTACCATGAAAAATGTTGAACTTATAAAACACGGGGTATCTGAAAATTAGTAATAGAATTATATATTATTTGAGATTATGTAAGAATTAAAGGTGTCCCAAAAACGAAGACGGACCAACTTTTGTAGGATACCCAAAAAAGAAAACGAACTAACTTTAGCGGCCGTAGGGAGTAATAAATGGGGCCCGCCTGACAAAATTTCTGGCTCCGGCCCTAATACTACCATATGAGTGAACCATGCATAATAATATAATTTTGGTGATATGAAAAATTTAAAAACCAATAAAATTACACGGATTAATTTGATATCTTAAACAAATTAATATGAAAAAAATATTACAAAAATATGTTATTATTTGAGAAAATTACAAATTAAAAAACGAATTATACATCAAAATGGAATTACTAACACACATTTGAAAGTATGGATCGGTCTAGAGTGATGTTTCGCATGCATTCGAATCAAAGTTGCCAAGCTGGAAATTAATTTGGATGATTGATTACGAAATTGTTACTATCTGCGATTTTTCATACGTTGGCATGCCTAAGGTATTGGGCTAGAACTAGATATTCTAATCGAAGGAAAATAAAATGTTGGGCTAATGAAATTCATCACTTTAGTTGAGCCCAACATCTGCTATACAGATTTATTAATCGTTTTTCCACGGAAAAAGAGCATGTTATGACCAACATAACCATGAGAGATGGAAAAGACTACACAAAGAACCTAGGTTTATTCCAAATATTATGGAGAAATAAAACCCTTAAACCATCTTGCATAAACATGAGGAGGTTTATTAAGTAATCGTTTTTAGATGCAAAGCAACTTTTCTTCTGAAGATTAAGGTAAAGTTTCTAGTCGGGGACTTACAAGTCTCAAAAATTTTAATCGCATAGTAACAAAAAAAAAAAGGTTATAATGTCATTATACGTGAGAAAATAAAACTTTACTAAGAAAGCGAAGTGAATATAAATATAGATATAACTACATCACAATTATCCACATGAACAACTTTTCTGAATTATATCCATAATAGAACACCAAAAGTGTGATTACGCATTAATTATTATAGAATGGAAAGAATTGGGGGAAGAAGGGTCCAATGGCCACGGGCTGTGAATGGAAGATTGAAAGGTTGAAAGGTTCGCAGTACCCCAATGTTATTGGCTTATTTCATTTATGGTATGCCTCTATCACTTATACGATTTTAAATAATATTTTATATTTTTATCATCACTTTACATTATTTTACTCTATTTTTTATCTCTTCAAAAATCATGTGACCAAAAAAATAAGCAACTAATTTGATCTCAAATAAACTAAGTAAGTAATCATCATAGTAACTAATATATCCCTTTAAAGTGAGCTCGAGGCCCCTCAAATTAAAGCGATTTTAGTTTTTTGTTTTTCTTTAAGCCTTCGTTCTCATTCAAGGAAAATGGTGGAAATTCAATATTTTTTTATTTTTTCCATCATTTTCTCATGTTTTATAGGGTGGATAATTTTCCATGTCTGAGGGAAAATTTTTCCGGGCGGCCTTTTTCCATTATTTTCACTTAGGTTCCATTCTCTTTGATGGAAAATTTATCATGGGAAAATAAGGGAAAAGAGAACATTTACCCTTTAAATTTTTCCTTTTTTTCCATCTCCTTATCTAAATAAATGAGTTTTACTCTTTCTTCCTCCTTTTCACTAAAATGGAAGAATAATATTATCCCACTTGCAAGGAGTGAAAATATTATCCTTCCATTGGAGTGAAAAGGAAGATGAAGAAAGAATAAAACTTTTTTTTTTAGATAAGGAGATGGAAAAGAAGGAAAAATTTAAAAGAGGTGTGATAAAATTATCAAGAGAGATAAGTTTTTTTTCTATCAAAGAGAAAATAAAATAAAAAAAGGTGGGACTACCGAAATGTGATAAAATTTTCCCTTATTTTTTCTTATCCTATATTTTCTAGGGATAAATTTTTGTTAAACTAGAGATCAAAGCATTAGTATAAGATCCAATGTGAATGGAGGCAGCCAAAGACAAAACCTAGTCTCAACAACGACAAAAATCACGCGAAAAGCAATTCAACACAAACTACTCTCATTTCACACTCCCACTCTCTCTCTCTCTCTAAATCTGCAAAACAATGGCGAATTCGAAGCCTCCTCCTCCGCTCCACAAGCGGCCCACCGGCCGCACCAACGCGGCCTCGTGCATCGTGGCCACCGTCTTCGTCATCTTCGTCGCCATCGTCGCCTGCATCGTCTACCTCACCATCTTCAAGCCAAAGGACCCCACACTCGCGGTCAACGCCATCCAGCTCCCCGCCTTCTCCGTGACCAACTCCACCGTGAGCTTCACCTTCTCCCAATATGTGACCGTGAGCAACCCCAACCGCGCCGCCTTCGCCCACTACGACAGCTCCATCCAGCTCCTCCACGCGGGGCGCCAGGTGGGCTTCATGTTCATCCCCGCCGGCGACATCGCCGCCGGGAAGACGCAGTACATGGCAGCCACCTTCTCCGTGCAGTCGTTCCCGCTCACGCTCTCCCTGCCCGAGAGCGCGGGCCCCACGGTGACAGACGGGTTGGGCCCGGGACCTGGAGGAGGAGGGGTTCGGGTCGGGCCCAGCATGGAGGTGGAGTCGAGGCTGGAGATGGCGGGCCGGGTTCGGGTCTTGCATCTGTTCAACCACCACGTGGGGGCCCGAGCCGATTGCAGGGTTTCTGTTTCTGTCAGTGATGGATCTGTGCTCGGTTTCCACTGTTAGTTTTCTTTTTCTTTATTTCTTTTTTTTGTCGTTGCTAATTAGTATTTTTTGTTTGGGTTTTTCAATCTTTGAATTGTATAAAGAGTTGTGGGTTTTTTTAGTATTTTAGGGGACTCGGCTATGACTATTCTAGTTTATTTCTTTTTTCTTCCACATGAGTCGTTTAGTTTTCATAATATGATAGATCAATCCACTCAAAGTAAATGTTCACGTAGTATTTTATTTTTATTTTCAAGTTGTTGCATAAAAATGTAGAGTTCTATTTGTGGAAGAAGAGGGTAATTTTAATGGTAACATTTTTGAAATTAAAAAGTTAAATAATTCAATATTCTAGCATTAGAAATATAATGATTAGACATAGATACAAAGTTTGTATGGTGAGAAGCCAACTTGTTAAAATTAGGGGTCACTGCTTCTGTTTATACATTAACATTATTTCTCTTTAATTTTATCTAAATTAAAAAGATTAGGAAAATTTAATGTTTAATGTGATATTAACATTGCATTATAGAAATTAATTTTCTACTACGAATATTATTAGCACTAGCCTAATGCGGTTCTTGAGGAAAAGGGTGAAATATTTTAGGGATGAATGGGAATGAATAGTTTAGGCATTCACACGGTGGAGAGCAGAAGCGAAAAATCGGGCTTTTATTCCTCTTCGGGATCAGCATTTTATTGATTAATTTAGTTACGTTTAGCGGTGGAAAAAAGGAACTAAAGAAGCGGGAAAAGACGCACGCCTATCGGAAACAATAAAATTTAAAAGGCAAGCACTTTATGTCTCTATCGATGATGCAAAAAGTTTCTGGATAAATTGTATAAAATCCATATGCTAATAATGTTTTGGGAGAATTTGTTTGTAACTCAGAATAAATATTTTTTTAGACCGAAAGAAAAGAATAATAATTAAATAACGAATACTGTGAAATTCCATGGTTTTAGTCTTTACTCTTTTGATGTACAGTAAGTTATATTTTGTGATGGCATTTTTATAAAATTATTACTACATATTCCAAATTCCTTTATGTATAATTCAAATGATTGCAAACAATATGTTGTATTCTTATATTTTACTATTTGTTTTCATTTTTGTTGGTAATTACTGATTTGCCATATCTTAGATACAAAATGAAACGTACTCATCATATCATATACTATGTTATTAAAAAAGTATTTGTTAAACGTATATTACTTTTTATCCATATTCCATTTTACAAAAGCTCATCATAACATATAACGCATTTGAGCTACAAATTTATATCATATACTCCCTCGGTCCCATTTGTGTTGATTGATATTTATAATATTACCAAGATGGATGGTCAAAGTCGATGTGGACCTCCATTTTGAGGTGGTGCCCAAGCTGCAGAAGAGGGATGGTGGTGCGTTGGGTCCTCATTTAGGCATTGACAATCACCACTAGGGACTACATTTGTCTCCGCTCCCTCGAAATACGAGAAATCACACCAGATCCTCTGTTACAAATCGTGTTTCATCAAGCATCATTTTCAAGAATCAATTCAACAAATCAAAGGAATGGAAGTTGTCCTCATCTAGCTATAGGTGTAACTCTTGGTCTCAAAGTGAAGATCCGGTCTCCACCACTGGTGGATCCCATGAGCCTCTTTGAAGTCCTGGGCCCGGCCGCGGTTCACCGTCACATGCGCCGACGGGATGAGGTGCGGCGGCTCCTCTGACTGCTTGCCGAACGCGCCCAACACGAGGCCTCCAATCGAGTGCTGCGTCGCCAGCCTCTCGATCTCTCCGGCCCCCATCTCCTCCATTCGTTTCCGATGCTCGAAGTACCCGACGTACTCCGAACATATATGATCGCCCGGGTTCACAAACAGATGCGGCAGCCACGCAGCCAAGGCGACAAACGTGCCGCCGGAACGTTGCGTTTGGTGGTTGTTCTTCATGGCAAGAGCTAGCCCCGCGGTGATGATGCTGCCCGCGAACCGGAGGCCGTGCTTCACTTTCTTGTCCTTGATCCGCTCGATCGGGGCGGAAAAGAACGGCGAGTTGAACAAGAAGGCGTCAAGGAGGACGCCGCTCTTCGCCATGGTCTTTCCCGCAAGCAATGCCATGGCGGCTCCGAGGGAATGCCCGGCTATCCAGATGTTACTGCTTCCAAATGTAGCAACCACGTGGCGGACGGCTTGGATAGCGATCTCGAACCGGGACGTCTGGTGCAGCCCGTTTCGTATGATGTGGATGTCGAGCTCGAGGTCCCTCATAAACGCGTCTCCTTTGGTTATGGTCCCTCGAAAGGCAACGACGTAGCGTGGAGCCTGAGCAGGATGCTGGTCGCCTTGAGATGTCGAGCTGAGCTTATATATGGCACCGAAAATGCAAGAATCAGCATCGTCGATAAGCTGCTGGTATAGCTCGAAATTGAAAGCCTTCCACCAAGGAGGCGCGAGCGCCTGGCTCCCCTCTCGTTTCTCTTGGCGATCTCGTTCCAAAATATAAACACCTTGAACCAAACTAGCTGCAACGGATCTTCGGTGACACGGATTTGACCTGCAAACAACTAGTATAAATATCATAGCTATTCAATCAAACTGGAGTTTGCAATCCAAGTATTTTAGAGAAACAATTTATTGTACAAGCTTTTTCTGTCACATTGAACCAATTGGGGAAAACCATTAACACACAAGGTACCATATTGCATTAGATAGTCCAGTTCTTTCACATTTCTACAAAACCTGAATTCTTCAAAACCTAGAATGATAACAAACCCCATGCTACAAAGCCTCAATTCTTCAGCAGTTCCTCAACAAGAAATCTAAAGCAATGGAGTAATTAATTTAAAAGATGCCAAATGAATTCTGAGTTCATGCAGTAGAATGATGAAAGTTGCACTCTTAGATGGGTCAAAATTCTTCGAAAAGATCCAGAGACAATGAACTGCTAAGAGAGAACACACATGGCATATCTTAATTGGCATCTATCTCCATCTAAGGAACTGTCAAAGAACAAGTTATGATACTTATTCTGCTTCATTGCCACTAATATATACATAAAAAAAGACGAGCATCTTTTAAGCCTAGAGGAATAATCAAATAAAGACACCCTTGAGCTCATTTCAGTACATGCGAAACTATATGCAGAAGTTGCACAAATCATCAATGAGAGTCATGAATCTTGTAAACCTAAAAACCTCAGAGGAGTTAAGATCTTACCAATCAACTGTTGTGAGGTACACAGGTCCGGAGTGATCGAAATTTTCCCTTTCTGATATGGGAGGTTCTGAAACTCTAACAATAGCCGTTTCTGATGCCATGATTCGTTATTACAATCTTATTATATATTCACATAAAACCTGCATGATTGCAACAAACAAGACTTGTAAACAGCTTGGTACTACCAAAAAAGTCATACTAAACACAGAATTGTTTAATCAAGCTGATAAAAACATGACGATTAACATGAAATCAGCCAAAATATAATTTACAACCATATGCCTTTTTCTTGATTAAAATAAGCAGAGCAAATAAATCGATGTTAGAATTAAAGAAGGAAAAAGGTTTTATGGTCAAAGATATTTAGAGAAAGACTTGAACCTTACTTTTATGCTCGAGACACAGAAAAACAGAAGTTGCCATTTTCTTCTTTGATATTAAGATTGAAATTCTACAGAAAAAGACAGTGAGGTCTCGTTGAATTAAAAAGTTCCAGAGGATTCCAGACCTAATAACTGAAAGCCCAAATCTTCACAATGAAGTAAAAGAAACAAACAAAGAGAAAAAGAAATCTCAGGCAGAGCCAAAAATAGGATTTGCACTACGGAAAAGCATAATTTCTTCTGAAATAACAAATCCTTCACACAGTTCATGCTGCATTTTCTGCGTTTCAGCAACACATCGATATAGAATCACATTTCTATTTCATCGCGCACCAATAATCCCTAAATCAACCGCCACATCTAGTAATATTAAATTGAGAAAAATAAAATAATGAAAGCTCAAACTTCAGAATATAAAATAACAGAACAGAATCACAACACGAGATCAGAGAAAACAAATAAAATTTGCATTTTGACATCAAATAGAAAATGTCGGCGATCTGGATTATGCTAAAAATGCGATCTCGCGAAAGAAAATGGTGGAATGAGAAAGGGCACCTTCGGATCTCGCTTGAGATTGGCAGCAGAAGGGGAGAGAATATCCGTATCTCGTTTCCCTCTTTCTCAATCTACACGTAAAAGAAGAGAGAGAAAGGGGAGGTGAAGTGTCGGCGTCGTAAATATTTATGGATTGGTTCGATAATTATAACTTAATTTCTCTTCGAAGATTCAAGATTTCTGCACAAATTATCCTTTAACCGTGCTCGACTAGTGCGGGAGGAGGAGGCGTTCACCTAAGCAAACTGCAACAGCAATAGCGGCGGCGTCGTTTTCATAAACCAGTCACAATACATTTGTCTTACATTTATGGGTGATTAGTGATTGTACATTAATATACTTAATGCCAGTATAAGAAAAAGGTCATGGACCTCATGGTAAGTTGGTAATCCTATGTGAAAATAGGGGTTGTTTAGTTTGCGTGATTAGTGTTCATCGATAATATAATTAAGTATAATTATATATTTAGTTTGCAACATTGCACAATTGAGCCCGCATCGAATTATCCGATCAGCATGTAATAATTCATTTACTTATCAACCTAAATTTAACTTATCAAACTTTTAAGTTATAATTCGAACTTAGAAAATTATACAAGGTGGCAAAGCTGTATTGCATTATGCTTGAGGTGCCAAGTTTGAATCTCATTGAGGCCCAAATAGGCTGTTTTTTTTTTTTTCCTTTTGGATACGTCCACAAAAAATATACAAATTTACAAAATTATTTTTATTAAATTTATTTTAATCATAATCAAAACATAAAAAAAAATAGATCTAAAGGATAATCAAATCTACACACTATTTTGAAACCACCATTGAATATTGATCGTGAAAATTTAAGATAAATGGCACCACCATTTTATTGGACTAGCATAGAGGACGTGCGTTGCACGCTTATAATGTGAATTAACATACACGATTAATTTGTTATATAGAATAATATTGTTAATAATAAATAATTTAAATATTAATTCTTAATTTCTTTATAATTGTCATTAAATAATTTTAAATCAATTTTGAAATATTTAGAATTAATATGTGAAGTTGTAATGTGTTTATTTGGAAAGGCATCGTTTGAACCATTTACATTCTCAACCTTTTGAAACCCGGGCACAACATTTTTTTCCTATAACGGTGAGTAGACACCGTTTGTTTTCCTATTGGAGTTAAATAGTTATAAGTGCTATGAAAGTAACCCTTTGAGATTCTTCTTCAAGCGAGTTGGGCGAAAATTAGAATTTAGAAATTTAGGGATTTTATCATCTTAGTAAAAGAGTTTGTTGGTTTGTTTTGTTTCCATCGCATAATGTTTGA
>JAYJMF010000021.1:3962163-3974229 GCA_036873715.1 Salvia sclarea | reverse complement strand
GAAGTATATATCAAATAGAATTATAATATAATTAAATAACTTATAGATTAAAATCAGTTATTATAATAAATTAGATTGTAGATATATACATATATAATACATAACTTATAATTTACACAATTACCCTTAAAATAATAAATATAATAGGGATAAAATAGGCAATCCATATTTTGTAAAACCCACACTTTTATTATTAGTATAGATAAATTCATTTCTTTTACTTAAGTAGAAAATTCTCTCTTTTATTGTTATGGCGAATACATCGACTTTATAGTGTAGTACGAGAAATCATGTTTTTGTTATAACGAACCATACGTCAAGTACAGTAAATTAATTTCTGAAAACTTCTGATCAAATTTTTTTCCTGAAAACTAAAAATATATATGAATAAATCATAGTATATGTGTCACTTGGTGAAAATATATATGAATGGATTATATGTTGAATTGATTAAGTTTGTAAGTTTAAAATATGTACCCAAGTGATGAATATATATAGCCAGAGAACATGTAAGTTTTTGTGAAATACAATGTGCAATATTTGAAATTTGAGTCCACTTGACGATGCGTAGTGCGTACATCACCACTTCCCAATGATTTTCCTTATTCAATGATGATAAGAGCCCACATATATATGAAATATAGAGCATCTGACCATAAGTTTCCAGTATCACATGAAGACCTCAACCATAACTCAAACCTACCACAATATTTGGGGCATATACATACATAATTAGCAGCTGAAATAGGCAACGCAGAGATGAAGAATGCAGCTGCAGAAGCTCCTAAATCACCAGTCACTACTCACTCGACACACCGGGCTCGTAGCCATGCGGGTTCGTGCTCGCCCACTTCCATTGATCTCGACACATCTCATCGATTCCATATTTCGCCCTTCAAGTACACCAAAATTCAATTAGGCTACCTCATTCTCTAATCTATTGCAAGTTAGTAAATTTTTCATCATGTGTGTGAACACATACTTCCAGTTTAATTCTCGCTCAGCTTTCTCCGTTGAACCGTATACAATCTCTGCATCACCAGGTCGCCGGCCGGCCATTACCAACGGGATTTTCTGGACAATCAGATCATTTTGGAAACATCATCGCATGCCTCTCTTCTTGGTCATAATATGACTTCATGTTGTAGTAATTATCTAATATATGGATGTATTAGAAGAAGTTACCTTCCCAGATGCTTTCTCAAATGCTTCGACCATTTCCAACACGGATGTTCCCTTCCCTATTCCCAGATTATAGACCTCACACCCTGTGGTTTACGTTACGCATTTCAACAAGATTAATCCAGATATACACTTCCGTGTTTGGTTTGATTGATAAGGCTTGATTAACAAAATAATTCATCGATGTTTGTATTGAATGTTGAGGCTGTGATAGAAAATTTTCATGATAAGATGACAAAATACAATACAAGGGGTATGCCTAGAGCTCATACCTAGCGAAGGATCGGACAGCTTGTTCAGAGCAGCAATATGGCCATCGGCTAAATCCACCACATGGATGTAATCACGTACCTAAATATATATCAAAATTACTACTAATTGAAACAATTTCTCAAAAAGAAAGCACGAGTTTCACCATCAAGGTCATAAACGAAGTTTTTACCCCGGTGCCATCCTTCGTTCCATAGTCTGTTCCATAAACAGTCAGGGCAGGGCGCCTTCCGACAGCTACTTGCTGCACAAAGGGCATGAGGTTGTTTGGGATTCCACGAGGATCTTCACCAATGTAGCCGCTGGGATGTGCACCAACCGGGTTGAAGTACCTCAGCAACATGATTTTCCATGTAGAGTCCGATTTATAGATGTCACGGCATATTTCTTCAATGAAAAGCTGCAAAAACAATGAACACTCTAGTGCATTTTATTACGAAAAGACCATCTCCAAAAGTAGACAAAATGTTACCTTAGTACGCCCATAAGGATTCATAGCGGAAATGGGGGATTCCTCGGTGCAAGGTACCACTTCTGGCCAACCATAGACGGTTGCTGATGATGAAAATACGAGCTGAAATTCAGCAAGCAAAATGAGTTGAGACGAGAGAAAGAAATGGATAACAAGGGCAACAAAAGTAGAGGTATGAGTACTTTTTTACATCCATGGTTAGCCATGGCTTCGAGTAGCGAAATCGTCCCAATAAGGTTATTGTCATAATACATCAAGGGATTCTGCACACTTCCGCCGACTGCTTTTAACCCCGCCAGATGAATAACAGCATCAAACCTATATCAAGGATGAAATAAGAAGCAATTTGGCCTTATTAGTAGCAATAAAAAATGGTATGGTTCTATCCAATTTGTTTTACCAACTAAATCAACTTGCTTTCAGAGCTGAAAACATTAAATTACATGATTCCATCAAGACTTACTTCTCAGAAGCAAAAAGCTTTTCAAGTGCCGGCTTATCGCGAAGATCCAACTGCAATCAGGTAGCATATATCATAGAAATTTGGAGTTAAAATTCAAGTGTAGCAAGTAGAATTATGGAATAGCATCAGACGAGAGCGATCAGCAAACATGTTATGCTCAGCATCTCACTTAATGCTAATATTCATTGTTCTACAAAACACGCACACACTCTGGCAAAGCTGGGGGGAGCTCAAGCACCCCCAGCAATTTTTTCATCGTTTTTAACCTTAAAAAAGTTTGATCTTTTCTAAAAAACTCAATTATATCACTCTTAGTCGAACATATTCTGACTCTAGCTCCCTCTATATTTCTGGCTCCATCTACACACACACATAAAAATCCAAGATCAAAATTTTGCACCAACCCACAACTCAAAAAGAAGAAAGAAGAGGACCTTGTGAAAGGAGAGATTGGGCCCATGTTGGGCGGCAAGTTCTCTGACTCTTTTGATGGCAATCTCGGAAGAATTGTCCGAATTTTCGACGACCACAACCTTGTAGCCTCCGAGAAGCAACTGCAGCACCGTGTGACTGCCGATGTAGCCAGCGCCACCAGTCACCAGTATAGTCGACGCCATAGCCAACGGAATATCAAATCTCTCTGTGAATTATTAAAAGTGATTATGCATGTAAGAAGCCAAAGGCAAATTGGTAAGCTCATTATAGGAAAATTGGTAACGTCTCATTATGCTTGTTTACTGTTGTTTAGACTTTCCAGTATTTAAATGCCGGCATTGCCAAGTGGGCAACTGCAGTTTTTGTTGAATTACAAACAAGAGAAAAATATCTTGCAATATGAAAGATTCTTCGTAACGGAAAACATGAAAGTTCAAGTCTACACAAGTGTTTCTCACTCTCACTATTTATACTAAGCAAAACAGAATATAAAAAGCGTAGTTTCTTATTAGCCTAGATAAGCGTGTTTCTCACTCTGTCATTTCAATCCACACAAATGCTAATATAGTACTCCCTCATGTCTTTATAATAATATGACACCTATATTTTGGGCACAAAAAATAAGGAATCTTAAATTAAGTGCTAAAGTGTTAAGGGCTACACTACATTTAGTATATTAAATAATATTTTATTACTTTAACATTAAAATAATACTACTATAAAAAGATAAAATTAAATAATTATTTTATACAATCTATACAAATATACAGATTAATATATAATTTTTTAAAATAAAATATAGGATCCCCTTTGACCCTGTGCGTATGCACGGCACGCACGGATGGCATACTAGTTGATAAATAATCAATTCCGGAAGCTTCATAAAAAGCATTAAAAAGGAAAATTTGGTCGATAATCTTCCATTCAACTTAACTCAGTTCATGGAGTTTGTGACATCACCTCACAAACCTGGAATCAAGGCTTCAAAAAGCATGGCTAATTTATACACTCATTTCTCCTTCGTCATCGACTCCAACGGCTGCCCCAATAACGCCGACGACATGGCTTTCTTCCTAGCTCCATATCTTTAGAAATCATGTTGAGTTAGACGAAAACTTGGTGAATTAGGGATAGGGTTCCTAAAATTGGTGAACTGAATGACGTCGACAACAAATTCGCGCCGACAGGTCAAGAATCATCGGAATCGACTAAAATCAAAATTTAGACAAAACACCTACCGCAACTACAAGAATCGACAACAAAATTCAGTGTCATATTCTACTTGACTGTTTATACACAAATCAAATCCAGCCATCTTGAGATATATAACTGCATCAAAGAAATCACCCTGAATTCCCATCTCCGAATCAGAGATTTCTAACGAAACTCATTAGATGTGCAAATTGTCGGGGCACAGCACCACATACTTCTCCTTCTTCAACTCGTCGGGGCACAGCACCCAGCTCTGCTGGGTCTGGTCAAGCGGCCGCGACAGCACCGCCAAGTCATAATCCTGCAAGTTTCGGCGGCTGCAATTGTCGTTGGTGGAGGAATCGGCCTCTATCTCCAAAAGATGAAAATTAGAACAAAAATAGAGGGGTATTTTTTAGAGAAAGAAAATTCCGTCTTTCACTGTACATATTGGATGATTATAATATCATGCCTTTGGAGAGATTAGCATCTATCTTCATCTTTAGAAATAAGGGCGGGCCGAATTATCATTACGGGCCCAAGAGATGATGCGTCCAACTACCAAATGGAAGTTCAACTTGGGAAAATATTAGTACATGTGTCTTCAACTCCCCTAATAAGGCTCAATTAGTAGATCTAATACTTTTCTTATTGGGTATGTGTCATTCTAAAAAGACCAACCAAATTAGAAATGGTGCCATATTAAAAAGACCGGAAGGAGTATTCAATATTCTACAATACACACATTGACACACACACATTGGCGAAGCTGGGGACTGGAGGAGCTCAAGCACCCCAGCAATATTTTGATCATTTTTAACCTTTAAAAGTTGATCTTTTCTGAAAAACTCAATTTCTGCACTCTTAGCCGAAAATTTTCGAAAAAACTGAATTGGTTTACAAGAAAGTAAAATTGTGTGGGAGTATAATTTATATAGATATTCAACTATTCAAGCATACTATACCGTGTCTGGAATATATACCTACCAAATAAATTGTTAGTATTATGAAATTTTGTATACACACAGTATGTTTTATGAATTTATAAACTGAATTTACATTTACTTTGAATAAGTTAGTATTACTGTCCGCGGATAGATATGCCATTGCCAACCAAAAGAGGCTCATAAATACATTTGAATATATTGATATTTATATTACAAGATTAATTTCCTCTATTATTAGATCATCACCGTATATACAGAGAGAGTAGAGAAAATAGAACCAATTCAGGGCATCAAGGCAAACATTCGAAATTAAGCAGAAGACATGAGAAATGCGTTTCAGAAACAGTAAAGTGGAATAGCCTTGAGAGGAACTGCCTTGTGCAATGCCATTCCGAACTCCTCTGTAGTGTCAACATCTTCAGGTTTCAATCCCCTTTCGAGTTTCCAGTCAAAGTTATGAAGCAGAGAAGCCAGCATTAGATGCAGCATTCTATCAGCCAACCCCAAGCCGGGGCACATTCTTCTTCCCGACCCAAACGGTGTCAGCTCGAAATCTTGGCCCTTACACTCTATTTTGCTGTCCAAGAATCTCTCTGGCTCAAACGAACCAGCGTTGGCCCAAATGCTCGAATCTCTGCCAATAGCCCACACGTTGATGAATATTTGGGCATTTTCGGGGATTATGTAACCCCCCATCTCAATCTCACGATCCGACCTTCGAGGGATTAGAAACGGACCCGACGGATGGAGCCGGAAGGTCTCTTTGACCACTGCCCGCAAGTATGGGAGTCGAGAGATGTCAGATTCTTCAACTTGCTTATTTTCTCCTATCACATGTCTCAGCTCATTCTTGGCGGTGCTAATCTTCTCGGGGTTCGCTAGAAGTTCTGTCATCGCCCATTCCACCGTGCATTGAGTCGTGTCCGATCCTCCAATGAATAAGTCCTAATATATGCATATATATAAAAAGGGTGAAGTAAAAACCATCCCGATTCTAGAAACCTAGAAACCAGCATAAAACAATACTAATAGACAGAGAGAGGTCTCACCAGCAATAATTGCTGAATCTCCCTGAAGCTCAAGGCGTACTCATTTCCCTCCATGAGATCGACAAGCGTCTCCAGCAAATCATCTTTCCTTGCATATCCCTGCACAGATCTCGACTCCAATCGTTTGTCGATGATGTCTTCGAAAACACGTAGCAATTTCCCAATGTAGAACTCGGATCGCCTCTTGATCCCTTGTGGATCGAACCGCTTAAGAAAAGGGAAGAAGTCAGCCACATTGGGAGCCCCCAAAATCTTAGTGAAGCCCTCAATAGTCTCCTTGAACTCCTGCGTAGCATCCGAATCGAACTCGATCAAATCAACAGAGAAAAGCGTCGCACTGAGAAGATTCAGCGTGGTGACGAAGGCTGCCTCGCCGAGGTCGACAGCTCGCCCGCTGGCGCCGGACTCGCGCAGGTACTCCACCAGGCTCCGCAGCTTCTCCCGCCTGAGGCACTCCCCGGCGTCCAGCCGCCGGGTCGAGAAGAGCTGCTCCCGGCACAGTTTGCGCAGATTTCTCCATCTCTCCCCGGCCGGGATGAGCCCAACAGAGAGCTTGTGGAAGCCGTGGGCTTCGGCCGCGGCGGTGATGGTCCGCCCCGAGAAGACTTGGTCGTGGTCATGCATCACCAGCTTGGCGGAAGCCGGCGACGACGCCACGACTGTGTATATGCTCCCCAGCTCCAGAGACATCAGAGGGCCATATTTTTTGGAGAGATCGGCGAGGGACTTGTGGGGGTTGCGCCCCAGTTGGAGGATGTTTCCGATGATCGGGAGCGGGTATGGCCCCGGCGGGAGCTTCCGCCACCGCCGCCGGAGTTGAAACCATGCCAAAATCGCCGCAATTATTGCAATCACGAGTGAGGGTTCCATTTAGTCAACTAATTCCTCGATCTCCCACGCCACCAAATGCATATATGGGTTGCATTTATTATAATATTTTGGATCAGAGATGAGCCACATGTCAGAATTAAGTAATGAGAATATGAAATCATCAGCTTAATTATTCAACGCTAATGGTTTGCTCTTTCAAACTTAGTAGGAAGACGCATCATCACATTCAAGCTTATCACTTTTGTTCTTCAATTAAAATTACCAACAACATAAACTATACTCCATATTTTGGTTTCATGATTAATTACAGAATATTGTGGTCTCAATTTACATATATAGACATGGTTCTCCATTTCCACGCATGAGAAGATCAAAAGTAGCATTATAATTTACCCCACGCATGACATCCTAGTATATATAAAAGCAAAACCATGTCACAAAAATTTCCCTCTTAAAAGTTTGCAGCATTAATTGTTTAATTTCCTTTATACAACATTGATGAGATTTCATATTACTAGATTTGATTTCATATACATAGCAGCTGAAATGGACGATAGCAGAGAAGAAGAATGCAGGCTCCCAAATCATCAGTCACTCGACTCACCGGGCTCGTAGCCATGCGGGTTCTTGCTCGCCCAACTCCATTGATCTCGACACATCTCATCAATTCCATATTTTGCCCTTCAAATACACCATAGTTTAGTTAGCCTCATGCAGGAGTATCCTCTATTACTAATTAGTAATTTTTTCATCATGTGTGACAAAGTTTGAACACATACTTCCAGTTCAATTCTCGCTCAGCTTTCTCCGTTGAAGCGTATACAATCTCTGCATCACCAGGTCGTCTCCCAGCCATAACCAATGGGATTTTCTGGACAATCAGATTAAGGAAACGTCATCGCGTGCCTCTCTTCTTGGTCACTCATGTCGTAGTGATTATGAAAGATATATATAGAATATATTATAGATGTCGATTCAAAGAACCTACCTTCCCAGATGCTTTCTCAAATGCTGCTACCATTTCCAACACAGAGGTTCCCTTCCCAGTTCCCAGATTATAGACCTCGCACCCTGTAGCAGTGTAGCTTACGCGTTTCATCAGGATTAATCACATGTAACACCAACGACAAGGGAGTTGGTTTGATTGATAAGGCTTGATTAATAAAACAATTCAATTTAATCATGTGTTTGGTTGGAATAATTTGGTCAGTGAGAAAAAAATTCACGACAACATGACAAACTGACAATACAAGGGGAGAAGCTCAAGTTTAAAAATATGCCGAGAGCTCATACCTACTGAAGGATCAGATAGCTTGTTCAGAGCAGCAATATGGCCATCGGCTAAATCCACCACATGGATATAATCGCGTACCTAAAAATCAAAATTATAATTAAAACAATTTCTTAAAAATAAAGCACAACTTTCACCATTCATGATGCCATCACTCTACAAAGGATGATCTAGGTCATGAACAGAGTTCTTACCCCGGTACCATCCTTCGTTCCATAGTCTGTTCCATAAACAGTCAGCGCAGGGCGCCTTCCAACAGCTACTTGTTGCACAAAGGGCATGAGGTTGTTCGGGATTCCACGAGGATCTTCACCAATGTAGCCGCTGGGATGTGCACCCACCGGGTTGAAGTACCTTAGCAACATGATTTTCCATGTATTGTCGGATTTATAGATGTCACGGCATATTTCTTCAATGAAAAGCTGCAAAAACAAATAACATTCTAGTGCATTTTATTACGAAAAGACCATGCTACATTTCTGATATCGAGTTCATGATAGCCAAAATGTTACCTTAGTACGTCCATAAGGATTCATGGCGCAAATGGGGGATTCCTCGGTGCAAGGTACCACCTTTGGCCAACCATAGACGGTTGCTGATGATGAAAATACGAGCTGAAATCAGCAAGCAAGATAAGTTTAGACAAGAGAAAGAAATCGATAACAAGGGCAAGAAAGGGAGATGCAGGAGTACCTTTTTACATCCATGGGTAGCCATGGCTTCAAGTAGAGAAATTGTCCCGATAAGGTTATTGTCATAATATATTAAGGGCTTCTGCACACTTTCTCCAACTGCTTTTAACCCCGCAAAATGAATAACAGCATCAAACCTATATATCAAGTATGAAAATTATAGCAATTTGGCCTTATTAGTAGCAATAGAAAAAGATATGTTTATCAATTTGTTTTACCAACTAAATCAGCTTGCTTTGAGAACTGAAAACACTAAATTACATGACTCCAACAAGACTTACTTCTCAGAAGCAAAAAGCTTTTTAAGTGCCGGCTTATCGCGAAGATCTAACTGCAATCAGGTAGCATGTATCATACAATTTGGAGTTAAAATTCAAGTTATGGAATAGCATTAGCCGACAGCGATCAGCAAACATGTTATGCTCAGCATCTCAATTTCACACCAACCACGTTAGATCATCCGATTCTCTATCATTTCAACTCTCCCAAATGCTAAGATCTAATGTTCTACAATTCACACACACTCCGGTGAAGCTGGGAGGGAGCTCAAGTCAAGCACCCCCATCAATCTTCCATCGTTTTTTGACTTTAAAAATTTGATCTTTTCTGAAAAACTCAATCTCAGCATTCTTTGGCTCCACCGGCGCACACACATATACATAGCCAAGACATCCAAAATATCAAACATCAAAGGTAGGAAATCATGAAAAGATGCCAAAGACAAAGATCAACATTGAGAACAAAATGGAACCGAATTGACACATCCCATCACTCATAACTTCGCAGCTTAGCTCAAACCAACTTAAACAAACTGCATAAAAATTAAACACACTGATTCACTATATAACATAGACACTGGTTACACATCCACCCAAGTTACTATCACCTCAAAACCTACCAAAAGAATCATATTATTGCACCTAACAAAAGATTCCCATCTCCAAACTCAAATAATTGCAGAAAAGCACATATGCAAGAATCGGACCTCATCACACCAAAACTGAGCCAAGATCAAATTTTTGCACCAACCCACAACTCAAAATCACAAAAAATAATGAACCAACTACCAAGCAAAAGAAAATCAGAGAGAAAACGAAAGAAAGAAAAGGACCTTGTGAAAGGAGAGGTTGGACCCATGTTGGGCGGCGAGGTCTCCGACTCTTTTGATGGCAATCTCGGAAGAATTGTCCAAATTATCGACGACCACAGCCTTGTAGCCTCCGAGAAGCAATTGCAGCACCGTGTGACTTCCGATGTAGCCGGCGCCACCAGTCACCAGTATAGTCGACGCCATGGCCAACAGAATACCAAATCTCTCTGCGAATTATTAAAAGTGATTATGCATGTAAGAAAGCCAAAGGCAAATTGGTAAGCTCACTATACTTGCTTACACTTTACAGTATTAAATGCCAGGTGCCGATTCTAAAACATTTCCACATACAGATTCTTTATTTATCAAGTGGAAAACTGCAATTTAACACTTGTACAGTTTTGGTGTTGAAGTTAAAATCAGCACTTGTACTTTGTGAAAGTAATAAAGACTCGTTCTTTTTTGAAAGATAGGGTAACTTTATACAATGTTTATTGAAGCAGCCAGTAGGGATGAGCTGATTGCATTCAAAGGAAATAAAGGAAAGAGTGAGGGTCAAAAGTCTTCAAAAAGATGTAAACCAGAGGAAAGGGGCAAAAGACTGTAATATGTATTCCCAAATAAAATTCATTTGTGACAAAAGAAAAGGAAATAGAGGATTAGACTTTTGATATGTTAATTAATAAAATCAATCTAGGACTTTCTTGAAGTCTCCAATAAAATAGAGTTTCTTTGGATCAATGAACGGTCGATTCGGATTCGCTATCGGTAATTTATTAATAAATGACGAATGACGAGAGTGTGTTGCGAATGAAATGAGGATTATGTAATTTTAATTATTTTTTGGGTTTAATAGTAATAAATAAAGGGTTGATAGAAGGTTATAATTAAATGATTTGTATGGATGGAATTAAGGTTTTATATACTTTTAAATTGCCTTTTATGTTGTGAGTCGGCCTACAACGATAAATGTGTAAATAAAAAAAGTTATAGAATATTATAATTAAGTGATTTGATAAAATTGAGTCAATTAACTTACAAAATAAAATGAAGAAATGTGCAGATTTTTCATGATCATACCAAATGAAAAAATGTGCATTTTTTCTATTGTCCATATGCTAAATTCTACTGAGACGGTCAATTTTCATCCATATTCTCATAGGTTTTCACTTAATTCATGATAAAGTTAGTTTTTTTAATTTTTTTAGAAAATCTGTTCTAAGAACCTCAACTAAATCATGGACTGAGCCAGAACCTACGAAGTATTTATTTAACCTATTCAAAATGCAATAATTTTAATTTTATGCGAGATGATATCGGATTTAAAGAAAAGTCCATATCATATAATTAATAAACAATGAAAAAAATATAACACTAAGATTGTGTGGATTTTTAAGATATTTTAATATAATTAATATATATCAACTTATATTGTACTAAGAATAAAATATTGTGTGAAATTTAAATATAATATAATTTTTTAAGATAAATCAAATATCACAATATATTGATATAACTAATATAAAAATAAAATTATATAATTAAAATAAATATATATGTATTCAAAACGATGCATAAATATGTAATTTTTAAAAATAAAGTTTTTCAAATTAACGAATTTCTTGAAAACTCGAAGCGAGAATCTTAAAGATATTGATAAATTAAAGAAGGGAGCCACATATTGAAACCATGGTTAGATTAAAAAAAGCATAACTAATTTAAAGAATAATAAAAAATAGGACACGCGTCGCACCTCGAAGAGAGAAGTGCAGGGCATACACCTTCTACACCCTACTATATTTTGTTAATGACAGGATGCTTTGGAATGTTGCAGCATGTTTAGGTAGCAATGTGTAGTGCAGTCTGGAAACATCACCAAATCAGCGGAATTCAACTTAGGCCATAATTTAAATCTACTTTTCTTTCTTTTTATTATTAAAAGTGTAAATGCACATTAGTGGAGCATATTCTTAGACTAGGAAAAGAAAAGAAAAGAAACCATATTGCGAAATAAACAAATATATTGGATCATGACTTATGAGAAAAAGATTTAGTTGCAAAATATATGATTGGAAAAAAATGGAGGTGCGGGGAATCGAACCCCGTGCCTCTCGCATGCGAAGCGAGCGCTCTACCATATGAGCTACACCCCC
>JAYJMF010000021.1:3929427-3942554 GCA_036873715.1 Salvia sclarea | reverse complement strand
GTGACATTTGATGTAGATGAATACAAAATTTAGGTAGATATGAATTCATAGAGTTAGGGCTTAGAGATAAATATGTAATTTGTCTTTTTAGACAATTGTATTATTATATGAATAGGTAATTTGTAATTTACATAATTGTCCTTAAAAATAAATATCTAAGAAGGATAAAATAAATACTTCATATATTTTGTCACAAAGGCATTTTTAGTATTAGTATAGATATAGATTTGAAGCCACTCGTCCATTCCAAATTAGCATTAACATCAATAATCTTGTGCATTAATTCAACGTGCAACATGATTATCAAATCCTAACCAACACCATTGGTCGTTTATAATTACAAACACGCGGTTATTATTTATATTTATTTAATAGATATTTTACTCAACTTCATAAATTTATAAGTGGTTAAGAAATCAAAACCACCTCCTACAAAAACAAAATACATACTAGTTCCAACAACTTTTGACATGATATAAAAGTACGATAAAAACACACACAAATTGAATGAATTATTGTTCAATTTTACCGTATTTCTTATCGATATGGTAAGAATACAAATCGAGACAATAACCACTAAACTAGTGTGTGTTGGTCTAGTGGTAAGAGGTTAATGCCTGATGCCAAAGGTTTCGGGTTCGAGTCCTCTATGACACGGCCTTTAATTATATAAAAAAAAAAAGACTACATAAATTGTCAACCCTAGATAATATATCTATTAAATTGCATTTCTTTCTTGTACAAAGTAACAATATTTGAGTGGTAATGTAATCATTTTCCGACTATAAAGATGCAAAAAGTTGAATAATAAATGTGAACTGCTTAATTCCATTACAACTGGAAACAAGAAAGACTCCCTGCTCTATAAATACCCCACTCTCATCTCAACCAAAATCTAACACCTAAAATCAACCCAACTTTTTAGCTCTCATAAAAAAATATGTGTGTTTAACCTTCAATCTACCCTTCATTATCGAACTCTTTGTTCCACCATTTTTCCCCCCATATTTTTTATTTCTGAGGTTAAAAAGGGACTAATATTTAGTTCCCATCTTCCTCCCCTGTTTTCTGTTTATCCAAATCAAGAAAAAAAATGAACATAACTCCTCAAAATTCCCCATTTTCCACTGAAAAAGATGATCCCGATATTGGATTATGTCTCTCGCAACTCATTTTGAATAGTAATTCAATCACTCTGGATTCCATATTTTCCACGTGTCACGAACCGGGCCATGTTTTGGAGCCGCTGGGATCATCAGTGTACCTGCAACAGAGAGATTTGATCAATCAATTCTCTCTAAAGAGCACCACGGCGATTTCAAGAACCAGGCCGGGCCACGTGTTCGGGCCGAGAAGCGGGAAGCTGTACAGAGGGGTCCGGCAGCGGCACTGGGGGAAGTGGGTGGCGGAGATACGGCTGCCACAGAACCGGATTCGGGTGTGGCTCGGCACCTACGACTCGCCGGAGGCCGCCGCCTACGCCTACGACCGCGCCGCCTACAAGCTGCGCGGCGAGTACGCCCGCCTCAACTTCCCCAACCTCCGCGACCCGGCCCGCCTCGGCCTCGGGGACGGGCCCCGGCTCGATGCGTTGAGGCGCGCGGTCGATGCCAAGATCGAGGCCGTGTGGCAGAAGGTCAGGAGGGAGAAGAAGGCCCGCCGCTGCAGCCGTGGTCCCCCCGAGAAAATGGCGGGAAAGAGTGGCGTCCCTGACACCACGGATGGCGGGGGCCGCGGGAATGGGAATGGGAGCAATGGGGGCGAAAATACCGACTCTTCGGAAGCGACTGAGGAGAGTTGGTGGGCAAGCGTTTGTGGAGATGGGTTGTGGAACGGCGACTCACCGTCGCCAGGGTCCGTGTCGTACGAGTGCTGCTCCGCCCCGGCTGAGGCCGGGGTGGAGGAGCCGAGGGCATCGGAGATGGACGGGTGCTTGCTTGCTCGGCTGCCCTCCTACGACTCGGAGTTAATATGGGAAATTCTTACCAATTAACGGTATCTGGTGAAAGATTCGAGTACCAATCTCAATTCTTCATCACTCAATTTTAAAAAAGAAAGTAATTAGGAATGTTGTTAATATATGTGCTATAAAGTAATGGTAGTTTATTAAGTGGTAGATTTGGATTCAGAAGCTTTGACCATCCGGTTTTTATATATGGATGTAGTAAACGCTTCTAATTTAAATTATGACGTTTTATTTAGATAATATTTTATGCTTGAGACCTTGGTTAATGAATTATTGTTGCAAGCTGTGGATGTACGTGAAGAATTAGCATTTGCTTGTAACTTGTAAGGGAAGAAAGTTAGAAGGGAAAATGGAGTGATGCAATTAATTGCGTTGACATGTTTGTTGGCAATAGTGACACTTGCATTCTTGGGTTTAAGTAATTGAGGTGGAAATATGATAACACAACACACGAGAATGGATTTCATTATGGCCGACCTCATACAAGGACACAATCATTATTTTTCTTCTAGAACTCTCTCACCACAACTACTTTCTATTGTTGTTGTACCTTGTAATGCTCAGAAGTGAAAAGTCTCATCACTACTATGTCTATTTTATCATGTTAAGGTTGTTCCCTTTGGTTGATAATTTGAATATATCGTAGAATTGAATATATTGGAATCAACAAACAAAAAACTCTAAAGTTATCATAGAAAATGGTCCTCGAGTGAGATGAACAAATATTGTTTTTTTGTAGTTAGATTTTGTTACAATGTTTTGTGTAAAGATGTCTCTTATTTTGGGATTAGATCGATCACATTGATTTGTTCTTTATTTGAAGCAATATTATTATTTCTTTGAGTCATACGTATAAATACAAAAATACATCAAGAATTCGTATACCAGGAAAAGGTGTGGATGAAATAGTTTGAGTGGAACAAATAAAAGAGGAGTCACACCTCGCTGCATCCGTGTGCACGATGTGTCTATTTCAATTAAATTCTAATTGTAATTAATAAATTTTATTTAAGAATTAATTAATTATAATTGAAAATTAATAAACTCTAATAAAAATTGAGATGGATGCACAATACATCAAATTTTGCCCTAAAAAGGTGAGTTCATACAATATGTGCGCACTTATTTTACCAATTGTAACAAAATAGAAAAATGAAGGTTTTGGGCCCGCAGATAACTGGGCCTGGGCCGTGGCTCAATTGAATCTGAATCCAAACAAATATTCACGATGAGACGTATTAGGCCAGCCCGGTTCAAGAAATTATCCAATCTCGATCAAGTTGTAGAAAATAATAAGATGAAGAAACAATACAAAATTCTAAAATAGTAATGATTGAAGAAAGGGAAGCAAGTTCTAGTTTCCGTATTAGGCCACATGCAATTGCAAGCATTGACAATGAAATTTCTCAACTTGCATTACAATAATAACAATCCATCCAACTCAATTGCATTCGGATCTAATCTAAACTTGGGAGTATCACGTCACGTCACATGTAGATTTATAGTGGATTTATTTTGTCAAATATAGTTAAGTTCTTACTTAAAAAAAAATTATAACTCGTGAATCGAAATTTAGAGTTCACAATCTGGAACGTTTATTTTAAAAATGACTACTTTGATATTAATATATATGGCATTTGAAATAAAAGATTTGGTTACAAAATTTATCTACTGTAAGTTATTAATAAATTTCGAAAATCGTTTGGTGGTAGAATGAGTGAGTTTGTGATCAAACATTATGAGTAAGAATATGCTACTACTTTTTAGGTCGTATTCATTACAAATGTTTTTGTTAGTTTTATTTTATCTGTTTTATGTACGTAGTAAATTTCCTCAAATTTTTATCTTTTTATTTTGTACAAAATAGATATTCTTATCGTTGACAAAACCTTTGGAGAAGGGTCTTTCACTTTTACTTAAAAGATATTTTATTTGAGTATATTGATGCGTATAATGAACTGACAATTTGATATGTGCAATTTTTATTTTGTTTATGGGAACTCACGACAATTATTTTGATTGTATACTGGTTAAGTGGTTAACTTCGTATTTTGTGCAATAGTCTGCAAATTATACGATACACGTAGATTATAGAGATGTAAGCTTTAATCGTGCACTAATTAATGATTTATCTAAGAAATTCTCAAGTATATGTATACAGTATACCATATTTCTCCTCAAGAGTAAGAAAGAGTGAAACATTCCTTCATACTATAAACAGAGAAAAAGGCATTTGACTAAAAATGAGTATATTATTAATCTCCGTTGCCGACAACAGTCTCTTGGGAAGCTTGACAGATATTCTCCCAAAACTATCCGTTAATTATGGATACCTTTCTTAATTACAGATTAAGATGCAATTCAATTAACAAACATTTACGTCGCAGTTTATTCTGCATAAATCTCTCCGCAGCCTCTGCCTTATTTCCTCTCTCTCTTTCTCTCTCCTCTCTCTGTGGAGAAGACAACCACTCGCAGACAGAAAAACTTCTGCTTGCCACTTCAGGTAGCATTTCGATTTGCGCACTACGAATCACACGCGCGCGCACACACGCGCACATGTTTCCGTTTCTGTGTTTGCTAGCACTACTAATTTTGTTTACTTGCGTGTGTTGGTTTCTCTCATTTCCATCGTAAATCTAGGTTGCTTCAACTTTTTGATCTAGATTTTTCTAATTTATGCCCTCGCGTTTTCGTTTCTTTATGTTTTGCTAATTTTCTACTTGTATGCAAATTTACTTTATCAGCATTGCAGAAGATTTGAATTTGGAGGTTTCTGTTTGGATCAGTTTATAGATCTCACACTATTAGGAGTTACTTTAATCATTACCTTTTTAATGAGTGCTTAATTATGCGTTTCTGCTACTTATTATAGCATAAAGCAAGTAGAACTCTCTCTTTTTCCAGTCACTGTCGAGATCACACTGTTAGGTTTTAGCAACAGGATTAACGTGAATTATTGAAAAATTTGCGAATTAGGTTCAGAATAAATCCTACTCCATAAATTCACTCACTTTTTTTTTGTTTGTTTCACCAAATCCTCTTATTATTCGCCCCTATTTGGCTTCACGATTCTGAGGTTCCTTTTCTCTGAATAGCTAAAATCAGCTCAAAATGCACGATCGTGGATTTTCGACTTGCTTATGGTTTGGGGTTGCTGTGCTTCTGGTAAATTGCTTGGTATCATCCGTTAAAGCGGATGGGGCGACGTGCTCGGGAATTGTTCCGATGAGGCATCGTGCAGAGAACATATCCATAGCCGATTTTGGAGGTGTGGGGGATGGAGTGACCTTGAACACCAAAGCCTTTAGAGAAGCAATATACAGAATTAAGCATTTGAATAGGACAGGTGGAACTCTTCTCTACATTCCTTCTGGGGAATACTTAACTGGACCATTTAATCTCACCAGCCGGATGACTCTATACATGGCAAGAGGTGCCGTCCTCAAAGCAACAGTGGTAACGGATCGTCTCCTCTCCTTTGTTATTTTTATTCTCCTTTTTTGGCTTAGAACTTGTGCTGTGTTCTATGTCTTTTATTGTTATCACTCTCTTGCATATGTCAGTAGGCATAGACAGATGGTAGGGTGCAGAAGTTGGTTTATTTGCTCTTATATGGTTGTGTGAAGGCAGTTTCTATCTTGTGGGATTCTATTTTTCTAAATGAGTATCCTTGACACAACCGTGGGGCTCATTTAAGTTCAGCTTTCTACTTTTCCAATCAATTTGCTTTCTTTCACAAGAAGAACTTAGTTTTGTTCATAATTGTGTTTTTTAGCTTTGACTAGCACATTGAGAATGATTTAATGCAATGTGATCAAAAGAGATAGGGATAACTTGACCGGGAATATTCAGCTTGAGATAACTTCTTGAGTGAATTTCTTATGAAGTGTTTCTGATGCTGACTGGTTTCTCAAACTTCTTCCAAATGCTTGATGATTGTCTAGATACACCTAGATAGCAAATAAATGGTGTTCAAGATAGATGTTATCCTTCTGCTTCCAGTTTATACTATAGTGGAAGTCGATAGATGTTAACTAGCCTTTTCTTTTCTTTGTTGTAAAAATCAGCTCAATTACTTAATTCATCTTGCTTTAATGCATCTAGACATACCTTGTGCTAGGTTGCTCTACATCAGAGACAACTTCCAGGCCTTAGTTTGCGTCTTGAAACACTTCGTATAAAGATTTTCATTGAAAACCTATCACTAGTTGAGTGTACTGATTAAAGACAGAAGCAATGAATTGTGATTTCTTACAATAAACTCTTTCCAGTGGATCTTCTTGACCCTGATGAATTTCATGTAGTTTTTCCCTTTCAGGCATTAGTTTATGCCTTTTTTTTCACTGTGCATATATTTCTGATACTGCAAAGATTCTCATTCTGCTGTCCTAGTAACTTCCTTGGCTTGGGCAAATTTTTCCATTTTCCTTCAATTATCTATATGCCCGGAAGTAGAGCTTCATATTTTTCATGGCAAGCCATGCATGATGCATGTGCTCACTGGCTGAGAAGACTTACTAACTTAATCTGCTTTGATCATCTGCTCATAAATGTTCTGTAAACTATTCTTGCAATTAGTTTACTTTCCTACATAAAAGTAAGAGATATGAATTTTTAGGGACTTATGCAAATTGCTAATCTAATGTCCGTGTCAGAGTTTATGCTATGTAGCACCTTTTTGTTTCACTATAAAAAAATATATATAGCTAATGCACAGTTTATCCGCTATTCAATAACATCTGTTGTCTCTCATATTGTAAGCACTTCACTTTACTTCTAATGAGAAAAATATGTGAACTCTGTAAATTGGTGGTATGATGTAAGAATATGTTTTTGCATTCTGAAAGCTCAAAGCTACTTCCTTTTCTTGTTTTTCAGTTCATACAGATTCTGTATGATCTTTAACTTAACTGAACTCTATTTACATTATACAGGATACTAACCGATGGCCCTTAATAGCTCCCTTGCCTTCTTATGGCAGAGGAAGAGAACGACCTGGAGGAAGGTATATGAGCTTCATCCATGGGGATGGACTCCATGATGTGATAATAACAGGTTAGTATGTATAAAGAATTTGTTGACTAAGATGTTGGAAAAACTACTTTCAAGGATAAAAGAATCAAAATATCAACAGCATATGAAGGCTGTTTACAGATTGTAAACGGTGCAGCAGTATACTATTGAGTTCTATTTAACATAAATGTCAATTCTATGTTCTCTCTTTTGTTCATAAACTGCTATCTTGATAGGTGAAAATGGGACAATTGATGGTCAAGGTTACGTTTGGTGGAACATGTGGAGGCAAAGAACTCTTCAGTATACCAGACCCAACCTAATTGAATTGAAGGACTCCAGAGATATAATCATTTCCAATTTAACTTTCAAAAACTCACCATTTTGGAACATACACCCTGTGTATTGCAGGTATATAGCTCATCATATTGGCTAGTTACTTCATTTCTTTAGCAGCTCTTAGAAGTTGTTTATGGTGTATAAAAATGTTTATTTGCTAGTTACCTCATAACACTCCCTCTCGATCTGGATGTTGTATGCCTGAAAGGATACTGACCCGGTTTCCCTCATCTTTACCACTTTTCAGCAATATGGTCATCAATTATTTGACCATACTGGCTCCTGCCGATTCTCCAAACACTGATGGAATAGATCCAGGTAAGCTGTCAAATGTATTTTAATACTTGCAGTTTCAAAATAGTAAGTCGTAGATGGTCGCATGAAATCATTGGACATTAATACCTAGATTTCTATTTTGTATTGGACCAATTGGTGCAAGAAAGGAAGTCTTGATGAACTTAGACTGATGCTTTGCTCATCATCAAAGATATTGTTTTCAGTGCTAAGAGATATAGCTTATTTAGTGTCGTACATTAAGGGTAGTAGTATAAAATATTTCGTCGTTATTGTTTCTTTTGCAGACTCGAGCGCTGATGTATGCATTGAGGACACCTACATATCTACGGGAGATGACCTGGTGGCTGTGAAGAGTGGGTGGGATGAGTATGGAATTGCTTATGGCCGTCCTAGTCGTGGTATAACCATTAGACGGGTATCTGGATCATCACCATTTGCTGGAATTGCAGTTGGAAGTGAAACATCTGGAGGCGTCGAGGATGTTCTGGCTGAGCACATAACTCTATTCAACATGGGAGTTGGTATCCATTTGAAGACTAATATTGGGAGGGGTGGAGTCATAAGAAACATCACTGTGACCAACGTATACATGGACAAAGCACGAAAGGGGATAAAGATTTCAGGCGATGTTGGCGACCATCCAGACGAAAAATATAATCCGAATGCTCTCCCAGTTCTCAAAGATGTCACAATTAAGGACGTGTGGGGCGACAGGGTGCAGCAACCCGGTCTGGTTCACGGTCTGAAAGATGCGCCCTTTACTGGGATTTGCCTCTCCAACATTAGTTTCAGCGGTGCCACAGGCACGAGAAATCTGCCTTGGCAGTGCTCTGATGTAAGTGGAGGTGCGGTTCAAGTCAGCCCGTTGCCATGCTCGGAACTGACAATTAGACAACAGGCAGGTGAGTGCGCTTCTTCCTTCTCAAAGTGGTGAAGCTTGTTCTGTCACTGCAAAGTAATATAATGATCATTGATTTGTGAGATGTAAGATGCGTGTAATCTCTGAAATTGAAGAACAGTGACGAAACTCGCCATGAATCCCAGATTGATTATATGTGAATGGTTCATTCATTACTATAGTAAAAGCAATGGAATCATGAAAATCTTCATTATCAACTGAAGAAAACATGTTTCTATTATTTTGGGGGTGAAGTAGCAAAGAAAGGTCTCTTCCTCCCCTTCAAGAGCCTCTAAACTTAGCCATTACAGTAATGCTATATATTTTGCAAGGCTTAGTTTGGAAGCCCTTGAGGGAGAGTAAGAAACCATTTGCTTGGCAATGTTGTAATGTGCTGTGTTATTGATTGAAGTAATCATTCAAGAAAAGAGGGTAATATATATAGCAAAAATGTGAAGGAAAATTCTGAGGGTATCCATATCTTTAGCAGTTGACAAAAACCAAATCCCACTGATTCCCTCAAAAGGGCAACTTGTCCGTTGAGAATATATTTCAAAACTCCACTTCCTCAAATTGCAAACATTTTGATCTAAATATCATTATATAAAATCTTCTATTAGTAATGTTCTGTCTGTTTAAATTCGATTAGACGATGGGTCAAGCCATCAAGGACCATGTTTGTTCTTGATATTCTTATCTTCATATAAAAGAGCGATTTTAATAGAACCTTTTCAAATTTTCTCAAAAAAATAAAATAAAACTTTTGAAATCAAATTCGTATAGTATTTCAAGATACACATTTCAAAATTTGACAGAGATATTTTTCTCAACTATGTCCTTACTGAGTATTGGGAAATACTAAATATAATTAATTTTGTTCACTGTTTAATTTTTGTTCCTAATTTCATTTATGATAATTATAATTACTAAAATATACCCGCAACATTCACGTGCATTTGGTGTTTGGTACAGAAACTCTTCATTTCATATCTCGTATATATTCTTTTGACATTTTCTCATCCCACCACTTTCACTTATCCTTTATTTATTGCTTTACATGCAACTCGGTTTATTTCACATTTGATAAGGAATTTCGCATCAAAACCTACCACAAGCATCTGGATTTCCTTTCCTATTTTTTATTCTGTATTTTAGAAAAGCAGTATGAAATTTACTCCACACGTTTCACACGTTGTGCTGCCAAGTTAGGGTGTGATGGTATTCTATATGAAATTAAAACTTCAAAATAAGAGGAAATTAAAATTTAGGAAGAGTTATGTAACGAACGATGCTTCAATGAAATAGTTGCATAACTCTCGAACACAAATGATCTAACAGTACATTTAATTATCTAGATCCAATAGTACATTTTAATACAATAACACAAATTATGGAAGCAATTATATAGAACCAATCAACCTCTTAAACCACTCAAGTCAAGTGTAGCAGAACAGATAATAAGAAAGCAATTGTAGATTTGCAAAGTTTAAAACTAGACATTCATTCAAAACTATACACATTCTCAATAAATGCCACATATTATAGCCCAACGAGTCTCTCTTGCATGCTCCATTCCACAACCACATCCTTTTCCAATGGAAACTTGGAGGCGTCCAGTTCAAATTGCTGCACAATCATTCATTTCTGCAGTGTTTTTATAAATTCTATCAATGCCCAACTGCACATGTTGTCCGTCGGGATAGTATATCTCAAAATCGTACTCGATTCACTCAGCAAGTCGATTAGGCACATCAGCGAAAATAGGGGGCGTTTGGCTAAGCTTATTTTAAAAACCTTATAAGTTCCAATAGCAATATTTCAAGAATATAAGTTGACAAAGTATTTAGATAATGAGCTTATAAGCTAGAAAGATAATTGTGAATTTAGAGAGAAAAAAATTTAGTTAAAAAAAAAAAATTGAAGATGAAAAGATATATAGTGAAAATATTAAGCCATAATAAGGTTATTTTGGTAAATTGATTGTTGCTTATCAGCTTATGAAAAAATAAGTTGGGATTGGGCAACTTATTTTTTGGGAAGCTTACTCTAGGAGCTTAGTTTCACAACTTATAAGCTGTCGAGGAGCTTATTTTGCCAAACACTTTGCAACAACTTAAAAGCTCATAAACAGATTATAAACTGTTTTAAGGAGCTTATAAGCTCAGCCAAACACCCACAATAATAGTTGAGAAAATGAGAATGCCATTGCTATAGGGGATTGCTGCAGGTTGTATTTTATGTTTTAGTACCTGATAAATATAGTACTCCCTCCGTCTCATTCTTCTTGTCCCGCTTTCCTTATTGGGCCGTCCCATTCTTCTTGTCCCATTTCCTTTTTTGGCAAAAATTTACACACAAAAAGCATGTGAACCCCATATGTACTATACTCTCTCAGACTCATCAACTCCACTTTCTTAATCTCTGTACCCAAAGAAAGGGGACAAGAAGAATGGGGACAAGAAGAATGGGACAGATGGAGTATATAAGATCTTACAATGATGTAAGTTTTTTTAAATTTTAATAAATTAATAATAATATTATTATTGTTATTTTGATCAAGAAAACTAAAATATTGGACTAATCCTTTGAAAAATAAAATTAAACGTTGGCTATCATGACGTTAATAAACTGCCCACTCTTCCAATTAGTAGTTATTAGTCTATTTTTTATGAACCGAAAGTTGTAAATTCAAATATACTAAACCAAAAGTTGTAAATGAACCCGGCTTTATATAACATGCCATAAGTCTATGGAACCACATTATGGGTGTCCATAAACTTGTTCCTTGATTTAAAAAAAAAAAAAAAAAGGGTTCATTTACAACTTTCGGTTCATAAAAAATTGAATTTACTATTTTATCCCTAACATGTTTGGCGGCTCTATTTTCACTTTATTCTCCCTCTCTCTCACCAATTGTACCGCCAATGTATTTCTTTCTCATTAATGAATTCCCTTCCCAAAATTTTTTCCTACTGTAGACACATGCAAATTGAATATGCTTAAATTCTCATCAAATGATTCAGAGCTCCATATTAATACCAAGTAAAATCATTCCCGTAAATAAGAAGATCAAGTGTTTTTCACAACAAATGAACAAAAATTACTTTGTATCAGTTATCCAACCCAATCAATACTAAGTTTTTTTTTCCAACATAATGACAATAGCAATCAAGTTTCAGTTATAAAAATGAATAAGTCATTGATAAAAATGAATAAGAGTTGAAGAAGAGGAAGAGTTGAAGAGGAAGAAGATGAAGAAACGAGAAGTGTAAATAAATTTCTAAATGATGTCTTGTATATAAATAATTAAGTGATCACATATTTGGTTGGCAATTAACGAAAGAGTTTATTATTGGTTTGCTTTACTATATCAGTAGGCTATTAGGATCTTAACAGAATAATAAATAATTTTTTAACGAAAATTCAATATTTTTCTCAAAAACAAACCAAAATTCAATATAAAACTAAACTATTACTAATGAGTACTATAAGAAAAACGGAAAAAGATGTGTGTGTACGTAGAGATTAAGTATATTACTAATTAATGACATTATTGTTGGTGTCTCATCATCAGTGGAGAAGTTGAAAATGATTTTTTTAATTAAAAACACTAAATTTATGTTGTTAATGTGAAAAATAAAAATATTTTCCTGATCAAAATTTGAAACATATAAAGAAAAAGAAAATGCGAAATCTAAAGTTGTATAATTTAATCTCACTCAATTTAATTCAAAAACTAATTAAGTTGTATAATTTAATATGATTTAATTCGACTAAATTGAACTTAGAGATCACTTAGACCAATTGAAGCATTTAATTTAGAGATCATTTAGATCAATTTTATGTCGAACTTTGATCAATTTAATTCATCAAATTGAACTTAGAGAGAACTTTTGGATAAAACTGATCACTAAGTCGTTTATTTAGTTACACATAGATCAATTCGATAAAATCGAACTCATAGATCAATAATAACAATAGAATGCTACTTTTAACTTAATCTTACTTAAATCAATTCAATCAAAATGAACTTAGAGATTGCTCTAATCAATCTAATTTGTATAAGTTTGAACAATTCAATTCATCAAATTGAATTGAGAGATTACTTAGATCAGTTTAATCAAATTGAACTTAGTTTGATTGGTGATGAAGTCGTTTATTTAGTTGAACTCATATCAATTCGATAAAATCGAGCTCAGAGATCAATAACCAAATTTTCTTATGTCAAGAGTTAGTTAGTTTTCTGTAATATGATACATTCGGAATAAATAAAAACGATATACTACAACAACTTGGCCCTCTCTCTTCATTATGTTGTGATGAACTAGTGTTGTGCCCGCGCGATGCACGGGTGATATATTTTATTTCATTTTTTAATGAAAATTATTTTGAATTTATTTGTATATATTTAAATTTAGTAATTAAAAGTTAAAGATAATAAGGCGATATGAATATTTTTATGTTGTACCAGCAACAAAATCACATTGAGATTGGGGGTGGAGGGAGCATGGCCTTGGTAGTAATGTAGCTCGTGTCTTGAACAAAAATTCAACATTCATGTACACAAAATAGTCAAGCTTTTAATCTTAATAGTTCAGCAAAAAAACAATC
>JAYJMF010000021.1:3907547-3929327 GCA_036873715.1 Salvia sclarea | reverse complement strand
TAACCAAGGTCCTTAGATTACATTAGATAGAGTATCCCATCATAGTTGGATTAAATTGGTAAATAGATTAATAAGATCAACAAGTATAGGATTAATTAGGAATTGCTGCCCTAGGATTATGTCCTTTAAATTGTTTAAAACTTTTCTTTTAATTGTGTTATTTTCTTTCCTAGTTCTCTTTTCCAAAACCTATATAAAACCCCATTTAGATAATAGTGAGACTTTGAGTATGATAGTTGCTATAGTTTCGCCATATCAATCCATGTGGAGACGATATATAATACCTGCCCTATAACTACGCTATTTTGTGTTAGGAAATAGGCTGATCAATCTTGCTTGACAGTCAGAAGATACAAAGAGCTTCTCATAGACCTCATCGCGGATGCAAACTGGTGCATGAATAACCTTCGTAGGTCTTCAAAGTAATGGATTGAGTAGGGAGGCAACTGCTGGAACCATTGTTGAGCAGGTCCTGCAAGGGTTGTCAGGAAGACCCTGCATTTTCGGAGTACTGGTGTAATTGGGCAATATTCTCAAACCTCATCAGATGTTCTTCAGGGTCTATTTTGCCATGGTATTCACAGCTGACCTGCCTGAAATTCTTGGGCAGAAGGTCCAACTGGATGTCCTTCGAATAGGGGCTTTGTAGGTTAATCGGGCACTGGTTTCTCTCAACCCACTTGCTTCTCTGTGGTTGGGCGTATTGGGTTTGAGATACCCTATCTTGTTCCTCAGATGTGCTTCTCCTTTCGGAGATCTGGCGTGTTTGTGACCTGCGTAGGTTTTCAATTTCTCTCAAGAGCTCTAATCTTTCCTGCTCTTGTTTGCGCAACTGCTCCTGCTGTCTCATGATTATAGTGGCTACCTTCGAATTTGGCTCTGAATCATCTTTTCTTTCAGGAATGTATGATTCATCATCCAAGCCTTCACGGGTACTCTCTTCTTCAATAGGTATTCCTTGAGTCCCAGATGGTGCGTTTCTCTGGTGGGATAAGCCCACTGACTATTTATGTCCCTTCTTCGGGGTTGTATCTCGCCTTTTTACACCCAGCTCTAATGTAGGGAGCTCCTGGTGGCTTTCTGTTCTAGCGTCCCCTTTTTTCTCTCGGGTAAGGCATGCCTCCTTTAGCCTTTGGTCTACTGCTAGCGCGAACAGGTCTGCTATCTGTCGTGCTCAGGTATCGGGCAAGAAGGTGTCCGTTGTGCTGCCTCTTTGGGTCTCAGGGGCTATCCGGGAATGTTCATGTCTCTCATGTAGGGAAGAGGTTTCGGAAATTCATCGGGGAATCCCTTCGTTAGAAGTTATTCTAGTGAGCGCCTGTTTACCTGCCATTTTCCTGTGGACAAAAAATAGGACTTTATTCCTCTGTGCAACATGTGCTAATATTTTACCCCATTCCCTTAGTGGGTTACAACCTCTTAACCGCGGAGACCTGACAAGCAAGGATCTTGGTCTCCTACTCCAAGTACCCCTCCTTGCAGGTCTTTATTGACGTGCTTTCCAAGCCAGAACTGGGTTCCAGGGATGTTCCGCATCGTCGCAGATACTCTCTGATGATCAGTTCTAGGTTTTAAGAAGCACGCACCACAATTGATGTTACATGTATATTTATTATTTATTATTTTTCTTTTCAGGTGCTTGGGGCTACCAAGGCCTTTTCACGTGCTTGGGACTACCAATGCTTTTTTAGGTGCTTGGGACTACCAAGGCTTTTTCAGGTGCTTGGGGCTACCAAGGCTTTTTCATTATAATTTTATACTTTTATTTTATTAGGGTTTCTCTCTTTAAGAAAGAGATCAACGTCTTAGTCTCAAAAATTAATTCCTACAGACGGCGCCAGTTGCTTGAATAGTAGATGAATTATGGGGATAAGATAGGCAATACATTTATCGATGAAGGCTAGTTTTGTAATTACATACCCGACAAGGGACACCGGCCCTGTTACGTACCGCGAATATTCATAGTATTGTCAACCAATGGTGAGGGGACACGTAAGGTGGTCCCAAAGTTAGTTAGGAAATGCGCTGGAAAACGACGTCTAGCAGGTTTTTGGCAGGTCCGAACTGATCTAGTCATCACTTCTGGATCAGGTGACGAGGTCCGGGATTCACACCTGAATATATTCACTTCTGATACTCATGTGTGGGACTTCTTATTCTTGCCACGTGTTATGTGCAGGTGTCAGCTGATATTAGACCCTATCAACAAATCTTATAGAAATCAAAGTTGGATTCGTGATTTTCTCATTTATACAGAATTAAAATAAAATGTTTGGTTATATGTTATTGTGGCCAATTAATTTATTTATGTATAATTATATTTGATATTTTGTTTTATAGTTAAATCAAGTTATTGTCGTAGGAAAATGGAGTAGCTAATCACGTACATGATTCAATAATATTATGGCGACAATAGAGATGATAGTGGAGAAAATAAACATTTTTTTTATGTATATAATAGGCGGAAAGAACATTAGTAAATAATTGTACTATGTTTAGGATGGTAGTTATCCATGCAAGTAATTGCGAAGGATATCCATACCCGTGACAGGTGAGGTTTGCCAATCACAACCACCACCCGTGGATACCGTCGGGTACTCGCCAATAGCCATCCAACATATACATGCCAACCACAAAATATATACTATTAAATGTAAATAAATGACAAATTTAACACATATCTCAATGTTCAAATCCACAAATTTCATATGATTTCAAATCCACATTGTTGAAATATCACTTGAAATATCCCCGGTTTGAGTATTATGGGTAGGGATGTCAATGGGCCGGGTTTTTGAGGTTACTTGTACTTATCAAACCCTGTTGGGTTGGGTTTGGGTAAATATAAAATGGGTTGGGGGCGGGTATGAGTTTGGAGACTAATACCCGTGACGGATTTGGGTCGGGTTTAGAAAATTAGCTGTGGGTACCCGCTACTCGAACCCGTTTACATATAATATAGATTTTATATATATGTTTACTTTTATATACATAATAATACATTACATATATTGCATTTGCTCCCCATTATGTAACGTCAAGCCTCAGTTCATCTCTTAACTTATACTTTTTCTCATATGATAAATTATTTATCCAAAATTCTAAACAATCTTAATTCTTTCATCTTATTTACTCATTCATCTCTTTTCGATTTGTTATTAGGTTAGTTTGAATTCTTCCAATTTTTTCCCTTAGAATTAAAATTTTTCGGTAAAATTTACATATTTTTTTGGGTTTCTTGTTTGTTATTTTGAATTTGTTTATGCTTACAAATTAAAGGTAATGTACATTAATTCGTCTTGTTATTATTATCATGTTTATTTCTTAGTGTTATAATTTTCATGAATTGATCACTGTGTATCAAATATCATGATAGTTCATATTTAATTATTTTATAAATCCAAATGGGTTTGGGTGGGTAATTAGCGGGTATTACCCAATGGGAGCGGGTCGGGTTTGGGTTTATAAAGTTAATACCCGTGACGGGTTTGGGTTTGAAAATTTTAGACGGGTTTGGATTTAAGAAATGCTTAATGGGTGGGTACCCGACCCATTGCCATTCCTAATTGTAATAGATCTGAATTTAATCAAATAGTAAAAATATCTTAGAATAGTTGATGACAACATTTATATCGCGCGTTTGTCTTTTTTAATGATCCTCATGTTAAAGTTGGTAGTTTACTTTAATCATTCATTTAATCCCAAATCTTTCATCACTAATCTCCTTCTTTCTTTCCTTTTAACTTAATTTCTGGCATATATATTACCCTGTAGCAGAATTACAAGAAATTCAATATATATAACCATTTTTAAAAATCAGTAATCATAGTAAGATTCAAATTATCCACACATAGAGAGAAAGACATGATATATGATGTATATTGAATTTGCAGTGTGAACATAGATAGGTTATATATAGATAGATACAAGAAATAGCAGGCACCAGATGTGTTGCATGCATCTTTAAATCAAGACAAATGGCCAATATATCTTAGGTATATATCAGATCTAAAATCTTCCTACCTTAAAACTTTATCTCTTCATTTTCCTGATCAGATCAGATCGGCCCCAACCTCATTCATGTATATCTCTTATGTCTTCTTCCTACACAATCAACTATTCTACAAAACACTTTCTCGCTCAAAGGCTAATTCTGCCTCATCCCAGCCACCATTCCTATCGCCAAATCTTTTCTTTTTCTCTTCTTTTTCCTTTTCAAGATTTTTCCTTTTTCCTTTTTCTTTTTTCCTTTTTTTTCTCCATAAAGTCAGTCACGCCAATATTCTCCATATTCTAGCAAATAATAATAATATAGGGATTTTTCAATTTATTTTTATTAGATAAAAAGAGGAAGCCCACATGCTAATAAAAACCCTGTTTCCCAGCCCTATTTCCTTCCCTTCATTTTGCATCTCACTCTCACTCTCACACACACAGAAGCAGACACCCTTCCATGTCGCAATCGCAATTCTCGCTCTAATTTTAAGTCTACAAAATTGATATTGACAGCAACGTATGCATACAAGGAAATATACATATAGTCCTATATATCTATTTTGATATATATAATATAAAATTTATATAAGAATTTAGTTTAGATTAGTAGCCGAGGAGCAAGAGAAGGGGTCGAAGGTGGATCGAAGGCATGGAAAGAGGGCTCTTCCAATGGAAGCATCGGCGCAGAAAGGCGATGGCGAAAGCGGCGTGATTTCAGGCCTCACTAGGATTTTGGGCGAAGATACCGCTGCGCCGCCGCCGGAGAGCACCCAAGATGAAGGTAAACTCATCAACCATATATATGTGCTACCAACTTGTTCTTTTCTTCTTCAAAAGCTAGCTAGATTGAATTTGTTGTGTAATTCCTCAGTATTGGATATGTGGTTAATTTTAGAATGAATTAGAGGGAGACGGGACGCAGTTGTGAAGTTAATTAGAGTTGAAAAAGGAAAGGGTGTGGTATAGCCAAGCCAAGTTCATTGTATGTTACTTTCCGTAAAGTACTATCTTACTCCCTTGGATAGCTCTCTCTCCCTAATTAGCTTTCTCTCTCATCACACTGCCAAATTCAATCTTGCATACACATGGACTTATTCTATCAAGTCACACGTCTCTTGATGAATTATTACTTTGAAAATGTGAAAACCCTCTTTCACCTACCATTATCACAAACGTGATTTTGTAGCACCTCTATTCTAGTTTGGTTAGAGATATTAATTTCTAATCAATACATATATTCATGTTATAAGGCAATTAATTAATTAATGGATGAATGAAGGAAGCGTGAAGAAGCACTATAGAGGAGTACGGCAGCGGCCATGGGGGAAATGGGCGGCGGAGATACGCGACCCGAAGAAGGCGGCGCGGGTTTGGCTTGGAACATTCGACACAGCTGAGGATGCTGCTCTTGCATACGATGATGCTGCGCTGAGGTTCAAAGGCGCCAAGGCCAAGCTCAATTTCCCCGAACGCGTCCAAGGCAAGACCGAGCTCCGCTATCTAAGCGGCGGCGGTGGTTCCTCCGCCTCCGACCCGGCCTTGCTGCACAATACTTTTCCTGGCCTCCAGCAGTATGCGCAGTTGCTCTCCAGCAACGACGCTGAATTTCCTTATGCTACCTCCGCTCTCTACAGCCAGCAATCAGGTTATGACTATTCCGCCTCCATGGCGCCGGGCTATTCCTCCGCCACTGATCACAGCTTGATGCCGCCGCCGCCGCCGCCGCCGCCACAGCAAGATTTTCAACCGAGTTTTGGAGCTCAGTATGGCGGGTATTCTAGTTCGGATTTGTTCAACTATGGGAAGTACTATGATCCCAGTAACCCCAATTAATGGATGATTAATTAATTGAATTAATATTATTATTCTTCACTTTGAGTCTATTAATTAATCATCAAATCAATGTGTGTACGTGCTCTGTTCTGCTCTATGTATTCATCTTTGATGACAAATATGCAAGATTTTACTCTTCGATTTGCGCATCATTAGAATAAGCAATTCTCATCATCCCATTCATTCTAATGCTTTTCATATATGTTGTAACTTGTGTTGAAAGATATACATCAATTTTATGTTGTAATAGATTGATCACATAAAATGTAAACATCATACTACTTTTATGGGGTGTTCATTCTAGTTGGGTGGATAAATAGATAATAAATAAGAATATATCATAAAACACATAATTAACCTAGCTATTTTTCGCTTGATGGATTAATTTTTTGAACTTAATTACTTCAAAAGTAATTACATTATCAAATTACATATTTTATCATTCTAATCTATCATTTAAAGTAAACACCCCTTCCAAATTGCATGTGTTATATTGACGATACTTTGCATATAATTTGGTCTACTCATTTATGCAATTCATAGTTCACAAACATATTAATGTTATCAATGTGTGGTCAAAATTACACCTGATGCATTGTATAAAGTAAACCTAGGTAGGTCGATATCATTCCAACCTTCAACTTCAACAATTTTTTTTTAAAATGATAATTAAAAAAAAAATAGCTATTCATTTCCTTTCATATATATTCTTATGTGTTGTTCACCTGTCCACTCCCATAACATGTCATGATCTTGATTTCACTTGCTACATTACTTTGGGAGAAGTTCACTTTTGACGATTAGCCTAAAATAGATATTAAAAAAAAGTATAGACTAATTCATTATTTATTTAGATAAATAGAAAATTTTGAAATATTTCAAGGCCTTGATTATTTCTACCAATTTAGCTAATTAATTTAACTTAATTCATATCCCATTCGGGTAGGATTTGATAAAACTCTAATATTGAAAATATATATCTTATGAATCATAAAAGGTAAATGCTCCTAATTAAAAGGTTAAAAATATCATGTCCACCCAAAAATATATTTTTCTCATCTAAATATAGTTTGTTCCCTAAACTTAATTTCTCGCCTCACTTCCAAACATACATGGTGTTTGCTGCGGCTAAACTCATTTTTTATATCTAAGAAATTCCAACAACTTATAAGATGTTTCAAAAAGCTTATAAGATGCAATGTTTTAAGAGTATATAAATTAACGGAACGTTCGGATAATTGAGTTCAAGAGTTAGAGATAGAATTGTGAATAAGAAAAAGTTGAAACAAGAATATTATATATTGGAAATAGGGTAATTAAATTGATTTGCTTAGTTAAGACCGTGGAGAAATAAGATGTGGCTAATGAACTTATCTTTTGTACGTACACTTCTAAGTCAATGAAGCTTATTTAAGTTTTATAAATTGTTTGAAATTGTATTTTGCCAAAACACTTTAAGAGCTTATATTTAAACTCAATCAGACACCCCATTAATCTTGTTGTTCAGTAGCTGGAGCATAGCCAACATTATACGTGTGTTTTTTAATTCGGTTTATTGTACATGTGATAACCACATAAACAAAAAGCTAAAACGCAAAACTTCTAGCGAGAAAAAAAAAAATCTTAATTCGATTTACATACATTGTATCTTCTTCTATTTACGTTGGCCAATATGCCACATTCTAGAAGAGATTAACTCTTCGGACTTATTCAATATGTAAAAAAAAAGAAGATGGATTAATAATAATAGTATCTTCAAGTAGAAGCGAACGGTCGATACAAAAGGTTTGGTCGACATCTTTTTTATTACTAAACTCTTTACTTTTCTTGGAAATTTTGGTATTGGACGGCTAAGGTTTTCGAAGTACTTAGATATAGCATGCAAAAAGCCTAAGAAAAAACAATCCTAAAAAAATATGAAGCCGAGTTTCATAAAAGAGAAAAGGGGCCTACAAAGTACTATTATTGAACCATGCGTGAGTTTAATTCAATAATATAATTTCTATTGCAAAACATTCCAACTTGCATGGAATCATTCTCTTGTTTATTAGTGGAGTTCAATCATTGAATATATAATTCACATCGGCCCCTCCCATCCCCTATCCTCTTTGTGCAATTTGAGTTTATATGTAACTAGAATTCGCACCCGCATGGAAATATTGATAGATTTAGTATAACATAAAATAAATATTATATCAAAAAAATTAAAATTATAATGTTTTTTTATATAAATAATTACTCATAATTCCTTAATTATAAAGAAAAATCAACTATAGTTTATTATGCTTTTTTATTCTTAATATATTACTTTTTTATAATTTCATTTTGATAATATTTGTATAGTCTGACAGTGATATTTTAAAGTATTACAATGTTATTCTTTAATCCAATGTTAAAATTCAATCACAAAAAAAACTTTTTTCATCGATGATATATCTTCCCATTGTATCTTTTTTAGTGCATCCCTTATAGTTGAGTTTAATTATTATCTAGTTACATAATTGATCATCCACGCAATATATGGATACTAAGTATATATAACTACAAATGAAATAACATAAGTAACTAAAACTAAGCAGAAGGAAAAAAAAAAAAAGAAGGAACAAAAATTTGATCATAAGGAAAAAGTTAAAAATCATGGAGTATATAATAAGTCATTGATTTTTTAAGAATTACAATTTTGCCATCAAATTGATTTGAAAATTACACAAAAGTATAAACTTTTTTATGAATAAGTAATTAAAAACTCATAATTCCTTAATCTAACATAAGAGCCAATGACAAATCATTAACCATTTTATTCTAAAGATATTGTTTCTTATAGTAATAATTTGATACTATACAGTCAGATAGTGGTGTTTTTTGGAGCATTATAATGTTAGCCCTTAAACTTAAGGTGAAAATCAATTATAAATAAAAAATACTTACATTATTAACCATAATATGAGGTCGATCATTTACCATCAATTCTATATATTTTCTGGGATGCTATTTATTAGGATTTATTTTTGAATGATTTATAATGTCATTATTTATTTTAGAATTTTGTAACGTTGCAATACAAATAACCTTTTAATTTTTAGTCATGATGTTAGTTAGTAACAAAATTGTTACTACAATTAATTGTTATAGTTAAATTAATTTCAGAATTAACTTAAAATAATTAATGTCTATCTTAATCATAATTATTATCATTATTAATAATCATAAAGAAAAAAGAGGAAGAAATGTAAATACGTATGTGTATATATAATTATTAATATCTTATATAATATTTCATTTTGGACTTTAAATTGCAATAACTTGTTCAGTTGAAATCCAAAATTTATGTAATATATATCAAATTAAAGCTAATATCGAGATTTTTAATTCAAGATGCATATTATACATATTGTTTCGACGTAATACGGCAATTTTGATTTCTTAAAAAATATTATAGAGAAAGAGAAAATAAGAAGAAGAAAAAAAGGTCAGTTATTTTCCACCAAATTCGGCCATCATGGATTGATGGGGTTAATTTGCATTGTATTTCAATCAAATAATATACATAAAAAACATTGGTTTTTGAAAAAAATAACAAAATTGTCACTCAAATTGATTTTCAATTGATTTCAAATCAATTTGAAATCTTCAACTCCCTTATTATATATATAATAGATTATGGCCCGATGGGCTAGCCCGAAACCGAGAGGGTTAAGGTCAGGGCCGAAATATTTTAACTCGAAATAAAAAATTAAAACAAAAAAGACCTGATTGACCCGAACCAAAAATAACCCAAAACTGAATGGGCTGACCCGAAATCGAGTAGGTTGACCTGATTAACATCCCTATGTACGAATATCTTTTATTTGCATCAGAAAAAAGGGAAACTTTATTAATGAAGGTACAAGATGTACTAGAAACGACAAACTCGTCCAACAATTATACAACGGCATTGAAGCCCAAACTCTACAATCTCGACCAATACCTGATTCCCCTCTTGAAACACAGCATCCCCAAAATCTGCTCTTAATCTCCTCTTCCATCTTCCTATATGTACGAATATCTTTTACTATTATCTTTTTATTTAAAAAGTTAAGCTAGTCTTGAAAATAATACAAAAAATGGAGATAGAAATTATAATTAATGGGAAAAAGTATTCAATTTCACCCCAAGGTTTATGTGGAAAAGCGTCATTTTCCTAAAGCATGTTTTGGGGAAATGAAGTCCTTAACGTAATTATATCAAGTCAGATAACATCTATCTCATATAATCTTATTACTGCTGACGAAATTAAATTTACCAAATTTAGGGTATGCAACTAAACTGGAGAAAATATCTGCCGTAGACATGCTCACTCAACCAACTCCGATTTGTCAATAAATAAATCATTGATTGATTGCTAATGATAAAATATAAATCAACATTATTATTATTATTATTATTATTATTATTATTATTATTATATTTTTTTTTATTTTTTTTTTGAATTCATGGGAGACAATGATCTGATGGTGGTGACGGCATGACGGTGAAGGAATGCAGGGATCATGTCGACAAAGTTTGGCTAAGTAATTTTTGTATACATTTTGCATTTGGATTTTTGTTAGAGTAGCTAATTAATTAAATCTCTATGATTAATTAATTTGCAGAGGCAAAAGTGCAACTTATGTTGAAGAGTCTGGAGCAACGTGGATGCTCGAAATCCATAAATGTCGAAAAATGCCAAGAACATAATTTACCGGCTTACTACGACACGAAAAATGGGGTAATTTTGATTTCTTGAAATTGATCAATTTTTTTTTGGGTTAATTAATTGAATTAAATTCTTGAAATTGATCAATTTTTTTTTTGGGTTAATTAATTGAATTAAATTCTTATATTATGGTGCATTAGATTAAAATATGTTGCAATGGCGTGAGAAGTTATGACGATGTGGAGCGTTGTGTTCCTTCACGAGCTCATTCACGCCTATGATATTTGTCGAGCTCCTAATATCAATTGGAAAAACATCCATAATAGAGCATGCACTGAAGTTATTTCTCACAATTTTATAATCATTGATGAAATTTTCACTTACTACTACTACTAAATATATTGGTGTTTTTAATAATTTGTTGTTTGTTTACCAGGTTCGAGCTTATCATCTATGTACCGATTTCGAGCCGGTGAGTGGAGAGATTTGGCTAAACTTATCTTAAAGAGCTTATAAATTTGTTGAAGTGTTTGAATAATGAGTTTATAGTTGGAAAAAACATAATTGTGAGTTAAGAGAAGATTAAAATATGTTTAGAGAAAAGAAAAATTGGAGAAAAATGAAATTGAATGGTGTTTATAAGCTTAGGAAAAAATAAGTTGGATTGAGGAACTTATCTTTTGGAAAAGCTTATTTTCATAGCTTATAAGTTGTTGATGAGCTTATCTTGTCAAACATTTTGTAACAACTTAAGCCGTTTTAAAGAGATTATAAGCTAGCTAAACACACCCGGTCGTGTTTGTGGTGTACAATACATGCATCCCTTGCTTTACTGATTGTTGAAGTCTTTGAGTGATTTGAGTTGATTCCATAGGAAATGGTAAAGAATGGCGCGATCTCATCGGTGCAAGCATACACTTGCCAATCAGAAGCCGAAGCAAGGTCTGCTGTGGAATACTTGCTACTATGACCTAGCGCCCATCGTGGGACGGGATTGGGGGCTTGGGGAGAATGATAAAGGGTATATATAAAATAACATATGTAAAATTCATTTCATCTTTGTTGCTTTTACTATTTCTTTTTTAATAGGGCAAAAGACAATATATTGAAACGAAAGGAAGAGGAGATACAACAAGTATCTACCATCTAACTATTACAACCCACCAAGACCAAGACAATGAGACAACCAATCAACACCAAGACAAAACATTGAACCTCCAAAGACAATCCAAGATACCCTAGCCGCCTAGACAAGACATGACAATTACCACCAAGACAAGACTTTGAAATTCCGAGACAACCCAAGAAGCCCTAGCCGCTAAGCTGCAGAAGCAAATATTAAAAATATTACCTTCACTAATTCCTGTATCAACATGTTTTTCTTCTTCAATCTACAAGTATGGGCAACCAAAATCAGGTGTTGTCTTATATTTTGTATTTTGATTTTTGACACACTAAGTCGAGTTCATTAGGGTGTTCACAACAAAGCTCTTCTCCATCTTGGAAGAAATGAAATTAAGCTACGGTAGGGTGACGTGGCGGCACGGGTGGGCGGTCGCCGTCGGCCCCCGGGCTGCAGTGGCAGAGGTCGCGCAGCGCGCCTGCGAGCGCTCTTATATTTATATGCGAGTCATATGTGAAGATGTGAACACCTATTACACCCTCCTTTAATTGATTGTTGAAATATTTACACAAATGTGTGATACGTGGCTCGATCATATTGGTAGTGCAGATAGAGGCCATGTCAGATACTTGACAAAATGACACAATGCTCTTCGATAAATTAAAGAGTCATCTTTCACTTCAACAATATGTGAGTTGAGGCAATCCGAATTGTGATTCCATTCTTGAGATTTCTAATAAATAAATGGTCATCCCCATTTAATATAGTCATTCCCTTTTACTACATAACATATAACTTCAACACACATCAAATTAGCCAAGTAGTGATCGGCCTCACCCAATTTTCATATGATTGAGAATTACGCAATCTAATATTCCCATAAAGAAAACAAATCCATATAAAGTCTAGTTTTGTTTATCCTCCAAAATCCTTTGAAAGGGGCTTCGCATATGCAAGAAATTCCATAATTTGATCCCTTTTTACGTAAATATTATTACAAATTTAGACACACACACACACACAATAACAGATACAAAGGCACTAAAGTTAAAGACATGATTAAAATCCATAATGTCATCAAAGTAGAAGAAATCCTCAGCTAGAAGCAATGCATATATGCTCTTTGTGTGATACAAAAAGATAAAGTGTGGCAAAAGATGAGAAAATAAATTAAAGAATTGCAAATTGAAGCTAAACCAGTAGCCTCTAGCAGAGTTCCTCTGCTTTAAATTCAGCATACATCCCTCGCAGCAGAAATTCAAGTGTGTGTTCAAAATATTGCTAATTCATTGCTCAAAACAAAAATGCTGCCTGTTTTCAAATATGGATTCTTCATTATTACCATCACCATAACCCTATCTCTCACTACAACAAGTATACATTTGTATTCATTTTCTCCTCTTGTTCATTTTCCTTTGTTTTTTTCACTAACAATCTAGTATTTATGTTGCAGATGGCAGTGGATATCAGCTCATCGTCGTAAACAACTGCAACGAGAGCATATGGCCGGGAATCCAGGCCGGCGCAGGGCAGCGAACCCCAAGCGACGGCGGCTTCCTCCTCAGCAGCGGCGGGGAGGTGGCCATCGACGTCCCTGACAAGTGGTCGGGCCGGCTCTGGGGGAGGCAGCTCTGCGACTTCGACTCGAGCGGGAAGGGCTCGTGCGCCACGGGCGACTGCGCCGGCCAGCTCCACTGCCAGGGGATGGGCGGGTCGCCGCCGGCGACGGTGGTCGAGATGACGCTAGGCTCGTCGGCCTCGCCCCTCCACTTCTACGACGTGAGCCTCGTGGACGGCTTCAACCTGCCCGTCTCCATGAAGCCCGTTGGGGGCGGGGTCGGGTGCGGGGTGGCGTCGTGCGAGGTCGACCTCAACGTCTGCTGCCCGTCGGCGCTCGAGGTTCGGGTGGGAGGGCAGGTTGTGGGGTGCAAGAGTGCTTGCTTAGCTATGCAATCACCTAAGTATTGCTGCACTGGGCAGTATGCAGATCCCAAAACTTGCAAGCCTACAGTTTTTGCAAATTTGTTTAAGGCAATTTGCCCAAAGGCTTATAGCTATGCCTTTGATGATTCCTCAAGCCTCAACAAATGTAGGGCTAAGAGATATGTCATCACTTTCTGCCCTCCACAATGAGAGAGCAAAGAGCTCTTAAAGTTAGCCTAAAACGACGTCGTTTTACTACGTTTTCGTTGTAAGAACCATGTACTGTCTAAAAGCCTCAACAGAGCATCCAACTTATATCTCTATATCCGATTCAAACTCATATCTAATGGCATATAAACACAATAACGGAACGACAACATTCAAAATAAACAAAACTACAAACACATACGATGCAAACAATGAACAGTTGCGCAGCTATAGATAAAATTTGTATTTCCACATAAAGGAAAGTACATATATAGCACAAGATCATGGACTAACCCATAAACATGATGCCGGTGCATAATTGCGCTGAACATCTTGACAAAATCCACTGCCACTGCCTCTTAAGTCGAGGGTCCGGGGCCTAACAACAACGGGGCTTCCTTCTTCTCACTCTCTGGTTTCGGATCAGGGTTCCTATTTGCAGCGAAAGCTCTAAGAGGCGGCTGGAAATACTGGCTCGCGACATCTGGAGGCGGAGCATCTTCTCCGGGGAGAGATAGGAGACCCCGCTCGAAAAGAGGCGATGGCTCATTGTGACAGGTTTTCCAGAGAGAGTCCACGAGCTCCCTTTCCTCTTTCGCGGCTCCAAGGTCTTCAATAGACATCTCACTAATTTCTTTGATCCTGTCTTGTAGAACTTGCTTCAGTTTGTCATCATCTTCAGTCGAAGTATTCGGGTGCTCTGATTTATCCCGGGCCAGATCGAGAAGGTTCCTTAGTGCAGCTTCGCGCACGTCAGAATCCTGGCTTGATGCAAGGTGCATTATGATACGAGGAAATCCAAGTTCGGATACAACACCAATGTCTGCCCGATTCTCGCTGAGTAGGTAATGGATCAAGTTTAGGGCTTTCCTGCATATGAAGCAATTATGGTGTTAACACATAAACAAAATTAAATCATCCCCAATTTTAGGTTACAATTATTAACCCTCCATTAAAAGCATAAATGTTAACACTACCTTTGAAATCTAACACTCTCAAAGCCCAAAGCATCTCTTAGCGCCGCGTAACCATTAGCCAACCGGAATGCAGCAATACCAGACTTGTTGTGCCGAATCAGAGCTGCAAACGAAGATCAAACAAACATAAGATCAAGAAACTGTTAATCCCATTCATCCCTTGATCACATAAACAAACGAACAATGCATAAACGAGGATGCTTACAAGAGATGGCCCCAAGCGCCTGCGTACGAACCCCAACATCTGGATCAGAAGTAAAATTTGTCAGCAACGGCTCCATACCATTCGCCTCCATGACCAACTGCTGGCTTCTCGGGTTGTTCTGCACGACCGTGCTAACAACGTCTGCAGCTTTCGCCCTAATGTTAGCATGCGAGTTCCTGAGATAGTCGAGGAGAGGAGCAAGACCGCCAATGGAGTGAAGATCTAGCAAATACACAACCAATTAACAAGTTAAACAACTGCAAATGACAACAGAAACCAAAATACATAACCAATTAACAATTTAAACAACTGCAAATGACAACAGAAACATATCAATCCCCATCTCTTTGCATCCAAAAATTCATAAAGCAGATCATAACTAAGTAAGAACTAACCATTAGCATTGTCAATAGATTCCACATGCTCTTGCAGCTCATCCAACATATCTACAAGTAAACCAAAACATAAACTCAGAATCAAAGCAGAAACATAATTAGATGCTGAAATTGTCATCTATAATTAATCATAAACACCTTCAATATCTTGAGGAGTTACTCCTTGAGACTCCAAAACCTGCTCTGGAGTCTTCATAACAAGTGTTATCTCCTTCATTCGCTTAATCACATCGATCGTTTGCCCTTGCATCGCCTCCATAAACCATCTCCTATCCTCCTCACTAAAATATGAACAATCGAAGCAATTAAGTAGTAAATCCAGAAACTGATAAAGTGCATACTTCAATCAACCAATCAAGTAAAAAAACAAAAATTTACCAAGAAAGAAACAAATTAAATTGGGGGACATATGAGAATACCTCAAATTGCGGGAAGTGTTAGTGCCGTCGGCGTGAGAGAGACTCCACTTGAGCAATCCTTCCCAATTAGGGCCTTCTCTTGCCATGTTTTTGCTTCCTCTTTTTTCACAACTAAGAAACTATTAGCGTCACCAAACTAATCCGCCAATATGAGCTTTGAAAATATAAAAGTTGAAGAGATGAAGTGAGGAAGATCGATGAATTTATAGTTTTCGTTGAAGAATTTGTGGAGGGTTTCTGGAATCCACTTGAAGGATCGAGAGATTATGCAGAGTTGATGACGGAAAGCGGGCTGGACCTCAAACCTACAATCTAATCTTACTTTAAATTGGGCCTATTTTAAAGTAGTGGGAATTTGGGCCTTGGTTAAAAAAAATGGGCAATTCTAAACACATACCCCCATTTTACTCGTTATAGCCCCATTTAATAAAATAATACAAAATAATTACGAATGTACTAATTTATCCCTGCGGTCCTAATTACGGTGGAAATTAATATAGTTACAAATTTTGAAGAACTCATAAATTCCGATAGCCACAAAACACATAGCCCCCCAAAAGAGCTGTAGCCTGTAGGTTTTCTTTCTATTTCTTTTCCTTTTAAATTCATTGTATATGTTTCTGCAACTCTTGATGATCTTCTACATATTTTTCTATGCTCTCTCTCTCTCTCACCCCAATTAAAGAGAAACTATGTAAATATTTTGTGAAATTTTTGTGGATTTTGATTCAGCAATACGCTTGTAGAATAATTTACTTTGAGTATGGAGCAAGTTCTTGAAAACCCCTTCCTTTCTATTTAATTATACAAAAATCAATTGAAAATACAACTTCGGTTCTTTTCATCTAGCATCGGTTTTATCTTTAAGTTTCAGTGAATAAATGAGTTTACAGCAATGAAGAACCATTCAATAGTAAACAGAAAGATGTCTTTGTTTTTCAGTATATATACATTTACAAGAGGAGATGAAAATGTGAGTTGATATTGGATATAATTAATGTGGGAAAGAAGAGCTCAAGAGGTGTTTGATTGGAGATTATAGCAACTTCTTTTTCTAGTTTCATGCGATAGAAGAGAGGGACATTATTTTTTACATCAATTACAAAAATTGAGATCTACAGAATGTGGGAAAAAACATACTAACAACTTATTGGAGATGTAAGAAAAAAAAAGTAATCAAGGATTTTTAGAGATTGAAAAAAAATTCTGCAATTATTCACATTTTTGGGGGCTATGTTAGGAAGTTTACGCCAATTGATTATATGTAGTTCTTCAAGAGGGGGAAGGATAAATTAATAAATTTTTTTATTATTTTAATTATTTTATAAAATTAGGGGGCTATAACGAGTAAAATGGGGGCTATGAATAGAATCACCTTAAATAGCTTTTGTTTAAGTCTTAAAAGCCCAAAATTGTTATAGTAAGTGGGCCAATTTTGTTTTAAGTGTAGAATATTAATTTTGTTAAAGTGTAATATTATTTTGAATTATCAATTAAGTGTGTAATTTAATTTTTTTATATTAATTGTGCAATATTAATTTTATTTAATTCAATTAAGGATCTAAAATTACCAAATTAATCATTGATTAAAAGAATATGCCGAAGTTTGAATCTTGAATCTACATTTGCTTCAAAAGAATGTGTACATTATGATTTATTTTAATGTAATTTTTTTTGAAACGTTGTAATTTTCACTTGTCTAATAATCAAGTTTCGATATAATTTTATATTTATATGAAATTAGTTACGGAAAAGTTTTGTGTGCCAATGCATAAGAAAACAGAACACACATACGTGTCGTGTCGTGTCGTGTCGTATCGGAGACATTCTCTCAATCAACTACATCATCGCTGAAAATCTTGAACTCCTTAGCGTCGAGAACGAGCTTCCGCACGGACGAGAAGGTGCCCAAGAGCCCGACGATGGTGAAGACGACGATGATGGAGTTGTTGATCCAAAACGCCAACGACGACTTCGTGGGCTTGTGCGTCATGTTGTAGAGGAGCATCGGCAGCACGAAATCGAGAGGGATGAACCCGACAGCGCCCACGACGGCGCTAATGTCTCCGAAGAAAGGCAGCATTGCTGCGAAGAATCCGCACAAGATCACGTACAACGACCGCAGAATTATCCTCGGAATCAAGTTCCTCTTCGAGAAGATCCCCTGCCTCACATCGGCCGATTTAGTCTCCATCATCTCATACGCTACTTGAGAATACACCTAAATCAGAGGCGTTAGAACGGCAAGCTGAGATCAGAAAGCAGAGAATAGGGCTGAAAAAGATCGAACGGTGGTTAGCATTGTCTTACTAAGCCGATAGCGAAGAGCTGAAGCAGAACGAAGACGATAGCGAGACCTAAAACCCAAACGGGAGCCAACGCCGGTCCCTCATCTGGCATCAAGCTTTTGATAATGTTGGAATTAGACGTATTCCCAAAAACCCAATATCCAGAAACTGCAGCGGAGTAGAAGGTCAAGAAAATTACACTGTAACACATGACTAGGCCTTTCACCATCTTCCCCGTGGCCGGAGGGGCCAGCGTCGCCTGCACGAGATATCATCAAGAAATCGCACCAGACAATTTTTGCCATATCATACAGATCACGAAGAGCTATCAAGTTACCTGAATTTCAGGTAGTATCCCGTTCCCAAATATGGCGGCTATAATGGATATGGAAGTGAATGCGCTGAATAGCTTTGACGATTCCGATGATTCTAACGAGTAGTCCTTAGGCGGGGCGTTTTCTGAAGTGCCTGCATAACATCGGAAACAATGGGATCAGACAAATGTTTGTAGCATTGATCGTGTATTGAAAGTGAAGCAAGTCTTACCGGCATATATACAAGCTCCCACGACGAGGAAAGTGTAGCCGAAGCTCAAGAAAAGGGAGCCGAGGTTAATATGCCTCAGAGAATGGAAGGTTGGGAACTGAGAGAGGAGGATCATTACTAGTGTCACCATCGCGATGAAGTGATACAATTTCATCGATCCATCGGGAACGAGGTTCGAGTACATTATCTATAATCCCAACACAACAAACCTAGTTTAGAACAAACCAACAAAATTTAGAAAGTAATACTTCTAATTGCACATTTCATAAGATTTTTTAGTTTCCATTAACTTTTGAAGGGTGATTCTCTGCTTATTTACACGTCCAATTTAGCATATATCGCGCCTTGCCTGTCAGCAACGAATGAGACCAGATTACTATTGTTGTCTTGCAGGCTAAAGAAGCGACTCGATACCTACATTGATGTACCTTGAGGCACTCCCCCGCGAGCAGAATGGCGCCAATGCTGATGCCCGTGTTTATCGCTGTCTGAATCAATATCACGAAGTAGAACATCCATCCCGATCCTGTTTCAAACAAAAGGGGCACGCTGTCTGAATATCGATATTCTCTTGCATATAGAAGTCGATTGCTAACCAATTAATGTCATCATATGATGAAGCTACAGTCATGGTTTCATGAGTAGTATAACATGAGAAAAGCTTCAACTACAATAAAGTCTTGGCATGCTACTATCAATTTCTTCAAGGACTAAAGCTACTTAATTAACTTAATTTAGGAAAGTTCATTGAAACACTTTGAGAGATCAAGTTTGGCAACAACATGGCATAATCAAGTTTTAATTGGAAAAAAAATTAATTAAGAGAACATTCATTGGCTTTGGGAAAGGTAGTTGTTGTGGTATCTCCTTTCCAAGAGCAAATGATGCTTTCTTTTGAATAATAATCCATTAGCAAAAGGTCACATGTTAGGCATCTTTCACATTGCTTTTACAGTGGCCATGGTCAAAGTTGTAGCATAAAAGACTTTGAATACACATAGAAATTTTCAAATAATTTGTCTTCAAATTATTCATTTGTGATAATGGTGCTATGTGAAATCTTGTTTTCATCTGAAACCCACAAAACTACAATTCTTCTTAAGTTCCCACTTGTGTGAAGGTCCTACACCCGACAAAGACTTATGCAAATAAAGTACTACTAGCTCTATTCATCATAAATGATTTAGTCCAATTAATAATAAAAAAAATCATAAATAATTTAGTAGTACGTCAATATCAAGAAAAAATTTGGTGCATCAAATAATGTCTCGTTTAGATGCTAAAGCAAGGGGTGAGTATTCAGTTATGGCCTAAAAATAACCGAATTTTAAAAAAAAAAAAATCAGTAATTAAGCTTACATTATTCGTTTTCAAATTCTATTAATAATAATAGTATAGTCTAACAAAATAAGATCCAGAATCAACAGATAATAAATTACTACTCCCTACATCCTATTATTCATGGCTGGTGTCCTATTGAACACATACTCATTTTCTAACCCACGTAACTTTAAATAATACTCTATATATTTCTATCACCACTTGACAATCCTATTAAATACTCGTGTCCAGAAGCAATAAGCCATAATTAATTGGATGAAGGGAGTAATTTAATTTGTTATAGTAATTTAAAAATATAAACATATAAATTGGACCGGAAAAAAAAAAACAAACTCCAAACTCATCGAAAGCCACAATTTTTTTTTTTTTTTTTGGCTATTTGCTATTTAACCGATCGAAATTTGATTGAATTTCGAGCTTATTTTTTGAGAAAAATGCGGTGACGCAACATAGAGCATAAATGCACTATCTTTTTCTTGGAAATAAATATAGTACATTAGTCAATATGATGATTTAATGCAATGATGCAAGTGGCACTACATTGAAGCACGATTAGGGTGGAGATGTGAGCAGCAGCATTATCTTAGTATTAGAAATACCTAAAACATCGGCGGCGAGTTCCCGGAATCTGATGTGGCGGCGGCCGGCCTTCTCGCAGTGGTCGAGGACGAGCGACATGAGGTAGTATGAGTAGAAGGTGACCGCCCCCATCACCGTGAGGCACACGAACCCTGGGACCCACCCCAGCCCCCGGAATGCGTACGGCAGCGTCAGCAGCGTCGGCCCCACGATCGCCGTCGTCAGATGAAATCCCGCGTGCCACCACTTCCCTGCACCACTTCTCTAATAATTAATCAAAAGTGGACTAGTAATTAATTATGATGAGGTATGTACCTTTTGACTGTAGAACGAAAGATGCTCCGGCGTCCTCTTCCCGATTTATTTCTTGGAAGGTCCCATAATTCTCACCACCTTCCTCCATCGATTTCTGTTTCTCTCTCTATAGATGGAAGAGAGAGAGAGAGAAAGTTGCAGTTGCAGAAGAGGGATTTTAAATGGAAAAGGTTGACATTGGAGGATGAATCAGGGAAGCTCCCATTTTTTAGTTTTATTAATATGATTTCGCAATATTATATTCGGACTCTCAAGTCTCGACTACACGTCGATATTTGAACAAGAGCCGAGGGAGAAATATATCCTAAAATATCAAATATCGTTTTAGTTCCATTTTATATAATTGGTTGCGACGTTTATTTATAATTAATTTCAAAAGATCGAAGGTGATGGAGCAATTACAGTTTACAAAACCACAGTTAACGACTATATATAGATATATTTAATAGAGGATAGATATATATGTTACACATCTTATGATATACACTTTACGTAAGCAGCAAATATACACTAAAAAAAACACGGCGATAACGACGAAAAATTCCGTCGTTATATATGCTGATTCTGTCGTTAAAAATGCTTAACGACGGAAACACTACCGTCGTTGATCCAGTCGTAGACTTTCCCGATAACGACGAAAATGTTCTGTCGTTAATAACTAACGACGGAACTTAGTCATCGCTGTAATAGGAAGAAATAACGACGGAATACTTCCATCGTTAATATATTTTTTTTCTTTTATAATTACATTTTACGACGGATGGTTTCCATCGTTAATATTATATATTTTTTGTTTTAAATTTTATTTCGTAATAGCGATGGTTTGCAATCTGTTGTTAAATTTATATTTTTAATTTTTTTTTTAAAATTCTATATGGGTATATTTTTAACGACGATACACAAATTATAAGAACGAACAATTGAAATAAATTCACAAAAATTTATATAATCCAAACAT
>JAYJMF010000021.1:3897391-3907447 GCA_036873715.1 Salvia sclarea | reverse complement strand
CGTGGCCGGATTCTGGGTTTATCTCGTGGCCTCGATTCGATTTTTACAGCAAGAAAAATGGAGGAAGAAGAGAGTAATTTTTTCAAAAATAGGTAAAAAAGTGAAGAAAGATAAAATTATTTGGTGGGGGGACCATCGATTGTTTTAACCGATGAGAGAGGAGAGAGGAGAGATGAGAGAGAAAATAATTAACTTTTCAAAATTTAAATTAAAATAAAATTTATATTAATATTATATTTAAAATGGCTAAATAAAAATGTGATTTCAAATTGTGGCTAAAAGAATTATGCTTTTTATCAAAAGGGCAATATTTGCATTTCGCCCTTAACAATTTAACCCTTATGAATTACGTAAGAAACTACATAGATGGAATATCAAGTGACAACACTACCATGTTGTATGGTGGCCCTAAATATATATGATTAAGAGAGATGAAATAAGTTGTGCAGAGTTGCACACACCATATTCACATAAATTTATCTAGACAACAATAGAGGGGGGAGGGGTTGGTATTTGTGTGGCGAAGCTAAGATTTTAAAGATGGTTGGAAGATTTCTATTTTTATTTTTAGAAATCAATTAAATAGGTAAAATTATATTCTTACATATAAAAGATCGAAGAAAATACAAAACATAATCTTATATCAGATGACAGCCGGGTCGAGCCCGGAACCTGGCTTAGCCTAAACTATTCATTGTTTATTTATTTGATTTAATTTTTTAATAGACAAATGGAATGGTTCAGCTAGTGGATTTACACAACATCATCAAGCCTTAGGTTATTTTGCATTCAACTAAAATATTAGTAATGCTTATTTTTATTTTAATCAACCTATATAGTTTCGAGCTCGTTCACTAATATTATCAAGAGTGTGAAATTTTGTAGGTAAGACAGAGTTTTAATAAAATATTTGGTAGATTTGTTTTTAGTGAAAAAATGGTTTCATTATACTATCTTATGGGATTGAGTGAAGAAAGTGTGGGTTATGGATGACTTTTTCGTATATAATGAGTTGTATTATAAATTTAATGTATCTTATATTCAAAATAATATTATATGAATAATATTTTAATTTTTCATAATTTTGTCAATTTTCTCATATAATCCGTTGGTGACTGCATAAAAAAAATCATAACAGATAAGTATCAATAATGATTGTAAAAAACTTATAATATCGAACTTTATATAATTTAGATAGTGGATACACATATTTAATTTGTGAAATCCGTCACGAATACTAAATTTATTAGACATACCTCGAGTTCATCCTACTTTATGCATCTCACTAAAATTTAGTAAAAGTAAATATATTCGAAAATCCGACTCCCTACTTCCTATTGTCTACAAATCAAATGAAAAATTTCAAATACATTATCACCACAATCACATTTGCAATTTAATTTGCTACTACTTTTGTACCACGTCGAAATAAGCCTCATTATTGAATTTTTAATATTATCTTTTCGGATGAAAACATGATCATCAAAGCGAACGTACAGCGCGGGCTTTTCACAAAGATCTAAAAACCCCTTGTTTAAATTATTATCGGGAAAATGCGATTACGTCGAATGTATAACAGACAATTACAGTTTTAATAATAATAAATTCATAAGTAACAAATAATAATAATATTAGCAATAAAAATTTGAGGGGGGATGCCTGTCAGGTGACGGCTAAATGCAGTTAAATTAATTGCTTCCCACAGATGACGTGGCAATAAATCAACCAATGAATGAGCGAGTTTCCTCTTGCCCCACAAAAAGCCACGTGATTTGACCACAAATTTGCTCCAATTAGATTCATGGTAAATTTATGGACGTGGACGATTCAATACCACTTCGCAGGTTTTCCTCAAATTGTTTAACATAATTAATCCCACCCTAATCATACAATTAGATACACACCCCAACTTGATTTTGTCCCATTATCAACTTAACCCACTATAATTAACACGCTCAACTGTCCGATTAATGTGAGATCATTTGTCCTAGACACACCGAGATAAATTAAGTTTTTAAATTTAATTAAATTGATGAAATAAATTTGGAAACAACAAATTCGAATCTGACAAGATTTCACCTTTCCAGCTTAAATATTGACAAGATTTGTCCTTCGCTTGACTGGTTAAAGAACGCACGCTTATCTAAAACGTGTTGTGCAATATAATTATGTTTGTACTTTATACGTTTACATAGATCGAGAATTAATAATTGATCTTTAAATCTGTTAAAAATGAATTAATCGCCTAATTTCCCTCACAAAGAATATTTCTCTATATTACTATTGGAGTGGATAGAAGGGGGGCGCATGGGCAAGTCCCAACTTCGAGATTAAAAACCTTTCCCGATAATTAAAAAAGGGTTATTGATCAGACAACCTTAATCGGTGATTAAGTAATACTAAGTAAACAGATTAGTGTGTGTTTGTGTGTGTCTCCATTCAACAGTTGTGAAGAGATATTTTTTTGCCATTTCAGGCAAGTGCCATAAATCTCTTCCACTCCCTTCTATCTCCAAGAGCCCCATCTCTAAATCTCTACTCTTTATTAATTGTTAGGGCTTTTATTTCCATGGCTCACAATTCTCCCCTTTTGCTTTTGCTGTCCCTCTCCAGCTTTTGATTCTCTCCTTTGATTCTTCGCCTGTGATACTGTTTCAGGTATGTATGAATCCCAATGTCCGACTTCCTCTTTTTTATTGTTTGAAATTTGCTTATGTGTTTTGTGATTATGAATTGAAAGTTTGTGGGTAGCTCTCTTCCGATTGCCGACTCCTTCTGCTCACAGTTGGAATTTACTTCCTAATTTTGTTTCCGATTAGGTCCCCTTTTTATTTTTATTTTAGGTTTGATCGGAAACTTCAATCCGCTATTGTGATTAAAAAGTAGGAAATAGCTGGTTTCTTAATTATACGATGCATTTTCTATGATATACTGGATTTTGAAATTTCGTATTGTTTTTTTGTTAATTAGTTCGTGGCTTCCATTATGCACCCACGCATTCGTACACTCCGTTTGCATTTAGAATTGCTGTTTCTGATGTTAAGTATGCTATGTTAAGCTTCTATTTGTTGTTTAAAGATTGAATTGATTTGTCATGAATTGTTAACTTGGTTATCTTAAAGCTAAAATGTAATGAATAACCATAGACTTGTAGCACTTTTAAATTTGTGAAGTTAAAAGCAACCCCTAGAGATTAATTCTTTTTATTTATCTTAGACCAGATAATATCGGTTAAGGTCTATTTGCCACTAACTTCACAGATATCAGAAGTTCCTATTGCCTCCATCTGCACGACCCAACTACTCCAGCACCATCCCTAGTAATTTTGAGACTCCATATGCCTGTTGCTCCTTCTCCTCGTTGTTAGTTACTTTCTTCTGGAGACTGCCAATGAGCATCTTTATAGTTCTTGTGTTCCACTGGCCTTCTGGACTATTATTAGTTAATCTTAGAAATTTTCAGCTTCTTGTGGATTTGGTTTTGTAGTAGACTAGTAGTTCTTGATCTAGATTATTATGCATTATTATTTCAAAGGTTCTCCTGTTTAGGTAACTGGATTTTATTATAGACTTTCAGTTGCTCCAATCATATTCAGGATGCTACAGAAAAGTCAAGTAATGTGAAGATAGTAACTTTCATCACCTCATGTATGGGTTAAACATCTAAGATGGGTTCTGTTTTGAATTAGCTACATTAACTTAGGTGGCGTTGGCTGTAAGGTTTAAGGGCTGCGAAATACAAGTTTACAACAGGAATAGCAATCTTGTAGTAATGTACTTTCTTATTGTTATAGCTATACATTATCTTTGCCTTTCCTTGCACAAAATCTTATTATGACTCTGAATTAGTATGTTTTCTTTTCTCAGTGTTATTCAATTGAGTGTGATAGTATGGACGAGACAATTGGTGATGAGATGCCTGAACCTGTTGATGGTATCCGGCATAAGGAGAATGAGTTCTCAATAAACCCTGGCAGCTCAGGCATGCTGCAATCAAGTGAAATGGTTACCCCTGGTGTTGATGATTATCCTCAAATGCCAAAAAATCGATATTCAGTTTTACTGGATGCAAAAGTCATGGACAGAATTGGTTCTTCTGAACATGCGAGTGCCAGTCCACGCTGTACAGATGATACTGGGGTAATGGTTGAAGAGTTGACTCTGAGAAATTATGACGGGGAAAAGTTGACTGTTGTGGGCAGTTCAAACAATAGAGATCGAATGCAAACTAAAAGAAACCAGTGGCAGAATTTGTATCATATAGGTGGGAGATCAGGAATCAGCAACTTTCATGGACAAAGTGGGTACAAAGGAAAAGGTCAAGCAACCTCGAGTGCCTGGGAGGATGAGGAAAGCAATTTAATTTCTGGATTACTAGATCAAAATCAGCCACCGTCGGACTACAATCATAATGCTGTCATGGAAAATCAATTAATGAACAATGATAAAGGTATTCCAGGCTGTACTTTGCATTCTTCTGGAGGCATTAGGACAAAGATCTTATCTAAATCTGGTTTTTCGGAGTACTTCATTAAAAGTACATTGAGAGACAAAGGAATAATACATAAAACCCACATTTTGAGAGGATCTGGTACTGTGTCTGGGGACCAGGTTCATCCTATGTCTGGGATTGGTGGTTCAACAAATTCTGCCTTACCATTAGGTAATGCTGGCAAGCCTGTTTCATCACTTTCAGATGGAGTCTCTGGATCATTCAAAACTCCTGGTACTAGGAGCAACATTGATGGAGTAAGTCTAAGAGAATGGCTGGAAGCTGATGGAAGGAATGCAAATAAAGTTGAGAAGTTGAGTATATTTAGACAGGTTCTAGATCTTGTCGATTTTTCGCACTCGCAAGGATCTTCTCTTGAAGATTTAAGGCCTTCTGCCTTTAAACTGTCAGGGGCAAATCAAGTCATGTATCTAGGATCTTCTATACGTGCAGGGCTCACAAATAATATTACCGATCAAGATAATTACCAATCAAGTCTTAATCGAAATGAAAAGCGGCCAATAAATCAAAGGTTGCTTTCCATTGAGAACCAATGTGTAAAGAAGCAGAAATCAGGTGAAAAATTGAGCTCTATTCAAAGGTGGCCCCAGTTTCCATCAAGGTCTGGTGCTAGATTTGTCTCCAGAAATGTTTCCAAGGATCCTAGTAATGATGTAGATGAGGAGAAGAATCCTAGAACAGAAACTAAGAACCAAAGCAAACTGTTTGGCCATAGTGTTCCTAATTCATTACATGCATTGAGGTCCTCTGTGAATTTTATGTTGGAAGAGAAGTGGTATACAAGTCCAGAGCAGTTCAATGAGAAAGCCTGTACATTTGCATCAAATATCTACTGCCTGGGGATTCTTCTATTTGAGGTTTGTGAATGCTCATGCTTGCACAATTTTTTCTTTCTTTTCTAAACAATTATGAACTCTTGCTGAACGAGAGTGAATGTGTTATCTGATTGCCAAAAAATATAAGCATGCCATACTGTACGCGTTAATTATTGTCCCATTAAATAAATGCATCTAAATTTGTATGCTTTTCCGAAGATCTCAGCCTAAACTCAAATGCGTGACATCTATAACTTTAAAGCTTCATGGACACTTTTGAGAATCTGTTTTCAGAGGATTACAAGCGTTTTATTTCATTTTGACTCATTCAACAACTTGGTTGATACTTAGGTTTTTAGATTTCTAAGTATTTGACAATGATTCATTTTCTTTGTTCACACCCAAGTATAATTTAAGATGGGAAGGGCATTTAAGTTAAATATTTTCTTTTTCTTATGTAACACTTGCGTACCGGACTTTGATATATGTAGGTTCAGGGATATAGTATGAAGTATATAAGATTTAGAAGTGGTAGAATGCTCTTCATCTGGTGTTAGTGTACTTTCTTTGGCTTGCACATGATACTAATAGCTTAAATGATTAAGTAGAAGCATGACTTTATTGTTTTTCACTTTCCCTTTCATGGTAAGCTATTTGGTCTGAGTTTATTATTTTGACATTACCATGGATGTCTGTCAGTTACTTGGCTCATTTGATTCTGGAAGATCTCATGCTGCTGCCATGCTTGATTTACGTCATAGGATTCTCCCTCCCAGCTTTCTTTCAGAGAATCCCAAGGAAGCTGGGTTTTGCCTTTGGTTACTTCATCCTGAGCCTTCATCACGTCCTACAACCAGGTATTTGATTTCATTCTCGGGATACATAGATTTTTAGATAATATTCCCACTATTTGCTTGGAACCTTTTTTTCTTCAACTTTTCTCTATAAGATGTCAGTTTCAGTAACATCTTGATTATTATTGAATTTCAGAGAAATTTTGCAATTTGAATTTTTAAGTGGGACTCAAGAATTACCTGGAGGTGAGTTGTTATCATCTATTCATGAAGAAGACGAGGAATCAGATTTGTTGTTGTATTTCCTTTCGACATTAACCGAGCAAAAAGAAAAGTATGCACTCAGCCTGTCGGAACAAATCCAGTGCATTGAAGCGGATATTCAAGAGGTTGTGAAACGAAAACCTAGAAAGTCATCGCTTCTTTCTTCTTTGCTTCAGAAGTCACCTGCTGCATGCGGGAGCAGTGCAATTGTAGATCCACACGATAAGTCACGCCATACAAATGATGCAGAAACTAGGTTAATGAGTAATATCAAGCAGCTTGAAAATGCTTACTTTTCTATGAGATCAAACTATCAGCATGCAGACAGTAATTCTGCCACTGATAGAGATGGAGAACTCCTGAGAAGTCGTGAAAACAGGGGCACTATGGGAAAGGAAGTAAACAATGCTGAAGATCGTCTAGGGGGCTTCTTTGATGGTTTGTGTAAATATGCTCGCTACAGAAAATTCAAAGTACGAGGGGTACTGCGGAATGGAGAATTTAATAACTCTGCAAATGTGATCTGCTCTTTAAGTTTTGACCGGGATGAAGACTACTTAGCTACGGGAGGGGTGTCAAAGAAGATAAAGATTTTCGAATTTCAAGCTCTCTTTGATGATTCAGTCGATATTCATTATCCAATTGTTGAGATATCGAATGAGTCGAAGCTAAGTTGCATTTGCTGGAACAGCTATATCAGAAACTTCCTTGCTTCAACAGATTATGATGGCATAGTCAAGGTCCTTATCTTTACTCATTCTTCTATGATTGGTTCAAGTAGAAACAAGGACATATGTAGCTTGTTATTGATTTGAGTCATCTTAAAATGTGAAATTATCTATGTATAAGTGAGCTAGATTACAAGGAATATTAAAATTTGAATCCCCTATATTGTTGCATTCATGGGTATGTTTCTCTAGCTATTTTGGAATGAGGAATGTGGCACACATGTGTATGTTTGTGGAGTTATATATATCGAGATGTTTGCTTTATTAGCTGATATAATTTCAAACATTTCTTGTTATTTTGAACTCACATAATTCTTAACCTTACCCTAAATGGTTGTAGTTATGGGATGCGTCAACCGGTCAAGGGTTTTCTCAGTTCGTCGAGCACAGTCAAAGGGCTTGGTCTGTTGATTTCTCTCGTGTTGATCCTACAAAACTAGCCAGTGGCAGTGATGATCGTTTGGTGAAAGTATGGAGTATCAACGATGTATGTATGCCTTTCCTAGTTCTGTTGTGTATCTTAAGCTTCTAAGTCTTCTGATTGCTTTTCTTCAAAATCCAACCCCCTTATTTTCTCTCTACCCAAGGGTTATTTTCCATGGGATTCAAGTTCAGTTCTTATGTTCGGAATGAGCTAGAAGTTGGAGAAAATAAATTCCTAAAAGCACTCTTATATTTGTTAAGGTTTTTTGTTCTTTTACATTAAGATATGTTAATTGAAATATATAGTAAAATGCTGTCTTGCTAAATAATTCCCATATAATCACAATCAGCAGCCAGCTCTTGTGAGCCTTACAAGTGAATATTCTGATTGTTGATTCTCTCCAACTGAAGCTGCTCTGCTAAAGTTCGTACACTTTCTCTGTGGAGCTGATGCTGATCTTGGTCATCCAGTGTGGTCAAAACTATCAAAGAAATTGAATTGTTTTTATTCTCTGCAGTTATCTGTTTGATGATACTGATCTTTACCCTCTGATGCAGAGAAACAGTTTGTGCACAATAAGAAGCCATGCAAATGTTTGCTGTGTTCAGTTCTCGCCTCACTCCACTAATTTGTTGGCCTTTAGCTCTGCTGATTATAAGACCTATTGCTACGATCTTCGCAATGTTTCAGTACCTTGGTGTGTATTGGCAGGCCATGAGAAAGCTGTCAGCTATGCTAAATTCTTGGATGCAGGAACACTTGTTTCTGCATCTACTGACAACACACTGAAGATTTGGGATTTAAAGAAGACAAGTTCCAATAGTTTGTCAAGAGATGCTTGTATTTCAAGTCTTAGAGGGCATACTAATGAGAAGGTTAGTTGGTGCCTATCCCAAAAACTGGGAGGCATTTTTCTTGACATAGTCCACTCAGAATTTTATCACTGAACTTTTTTCTTTTGCTTTGCAGAACTTTGTTGGCCTATCAGTTAATGATGGGTATATAACTTGTGGTTCTGAGACAAATGAGGTCCGTCTCACTTCTAACTCATATCTCTCAATACTTTTGGAATGAATGCACAGTGATATTAGATTCATGTATACATGCCAGAGAGAACTAGATAGAGGATTCTTGCTTCTGAGCTTTTGTGTTTATCTTTTAACTGTAGCATGGATGTTGTTATTATTGGTCCGGTTTTTATTGTGTCTGGCTCAGGATAAAACAATTTTAGTCAAAGTAATTTACAAGTGAGTTTGCTTATCTGACTTTTCTGAGCCGGCTTGTGATCATGTAATCACTGTTGGAGATTTTTGATTTTACGACATATTCATTAGAGGTGTATTTGTCATAGAATAGTCTGGAAATCTATGTATGGTGATATGCTTGCATGTATGTCCATTCTTCGAGCCAGTCAATCTCAACTTTTAGATTTTCGCAGGTATTTGCCTACTATAAATCTCTGCCTATGCCGATTACTGCCCACAAATTTGGCTCCATTGATCCCATAACTGGTAAGGAGACGGAAGATGACAACGGACAGTTTGTTTCAAGTGTTTGCTGGAGGCCAAAGTCAAATATGGTTGTTGCTGCTAATTCAACTGGGTGCATCAAACTCTTACAGTTGGTTTAGACATATACAAGTCTTTCTCCCATACAAGCTGCTGCCCGTCATTGAAGCATCTAGCATTTCTTCTGGTGGCTCATTTCTTTGCTTCCACACTATGCTGGAAACCAAGCTTCGGCATGGAGTTTAGCTTTGGACGAAAGTGGGCTTTCACCTTCCATGCCTCCATGTCCTTTGGCCAAATAGACACCTTTTAGCTTTGCGGATTCGTGTATTTGCATGAGCTGGAAGCTAGGCATTGTGTTACAGGGTTTGTCAAGAGTGGCTTGGTGAAGAACGAAAGTGGCAGACGTGCATGACTAGCAATCTTAGGCCGGTGGCTTTTTCTCCGTTTCTCATAGAAGTTGCTCCATAGCCAAAGCGAAATCCGGCTGCCCATCATTTGAAGTAAGTGCCTATTTCTGGACAGTTGATTTTTACTGTTGATATATAGTGGAATTGTAACTATATATTTATGTGGTTGAGGCTGCGTGTTGAGCGGCATTCTTTGTATATTGATGTGTATAATTAGTGTACAAGGTTTAGCCTTATAGCAAAATTGTACTACTATTCTATTCGTATTCATGTGTATTATGCAATGAGTGGGAAAATGACGACACTCTCAAATAGTGGATTTTTCATTCTTTCACTTGCATATGTATCAGTATCGTATTAACAATCGAACCGGACTTTTGGATCGTTTTTCACCGGTTCAGTGGTTCCAGCTGGTTTTGTTGGATTTGTTTGTCAAGCTATGTTTCTTTATTTATTCTATTTATTTATTGTAACGTGTTTTTTTACATTCGTATAAGATATAGGGCAAATATCAAATTAAATCTTAAACTATGTGCTTTGTACCAAAATTATCCTGATCTTTCAATAATATCAATAAAAGACCTAAACTATTGATATTGTA